>MDKH01129649.1:0-30342 GCA_005239495.1 Nicotiana undulata
TATACCAGCTGATCAGGTGGTGGTGCGTATATAACGTCGTAACCTTTTCCCATATCCCATATAGATATATTTACATATATACGCGTATATAACGCCATCTGGTCACGGGCCAATGCACATGTATGAAATGCATGAAAAGTACGTAAGAATCTAAATATTCCTTCCGGATAAACTTTTCCAACTGCGTATTATTCTGAGACCCATGAACAGAAAATAATAATAATTCTCATGGGGAATCAAAAATATAGACACCGTTACTATTTCTATGAATAGAGTAATTTATAAAAACTGTGTATTTGTTCGTTTCTTCAGTATAATTTGGACCATGCCAAAAGAAAGAAGGGAGGGCCTTAACATACCTGGAGTAGAGAAAAATTCGTATAATATTCTTTGTAGAAGAATTTAACTGCAAGAATCTCGTTGTTAATATCCTTGTTAGATCTTGAATTGTCAAGGTTTCTAACGTTCTGATTGTGACTTGTTTTCAAGATATGAGAAAGGAAGCTTTGAAATGGCTAATGTTTTTGGATTGACAAATTCTAATGTCTTTGAATTGTAAAGAGTTTCCAAGGTTCTGATGGTAAGACTTGCATAATCTTTGAATTGTAAAGAGTTTCTAAGGTTCTGATGGTAAGACTTGTATAATAGTTATAAGAAATGTAGTGTCCCTTTTTTTTGGCTAACTTAGTTGCCACCTATCAAAATGGCTAAAGAGTCATCTGCCTTAGGTTGTGGCCAGCTGCCACGTTTTTGGATGGTGGGGTGAGAATTATTAATCTTTATCCACTTATTAGGTAATTAGGTAATGTCCCGTTACCCGATAATTAACCAATTACCCGCATAATTAAAAATTATCTCAAATTACCTGAAAATACTATTCATTTTTACTACACTTTATATGTCATACTATCACGATAATATGGTACCTTGTATGGTACTAGTCCATAATTATCGGGTATTATCGCTCGACCCGTATTTTATACCAAATCGGCAACCTTCAACAAAACACGTTTTCTTTAATTTGTGTACACTTTATCCTTCATGACACTTACTTATCGTTTGTTATAAATATCATAAATACGTTAACCTCAAGATAATCTTATCCCCAAGTCTACGTCAATTAACTGAAGACGAAACTTTTAACGTACGAAAACGCGAGATGTAACATCCTTCCCCCCTTAGAAACATTCGTCCTCGAATGTTTTAACTCTCTAGGATCTATATAACCTTTGGTAGAGTCGCACTTGTAACAATGCTACTACCAACTATTCTTGTAGAAACACAGTAATTTAACGCCATATAGGACCACAATCATTAATAACGACGATGGCCTCACATGACCAATAACAATAGCTAGCACAAAAATTCGTACACGCACCTTGAGGTTATGACGTCTCAGACAGACCCTTCTCTGGAAGAGGAAATAGGTAGGGATATCTGGACTTCATGTCTGCCTCAGCCTCCCAAGTCATTTCTTCCACATTGTTGTTCCTCCAAAGTACTTTCACGGAGGCTACCTCCTTATTCCGTAGCTTGCGGATTTGTCGGTCTAGGATGGCAACAGGAATTTTCTCATATGACAAGTCCTCTGTAATCTGTACATCATCCATGGGAACCACTCAGGTAGGATCGCCAATGCACTTCCGTAACATAGATACGTGAAAAACTGGATGGACAGACTCCAACTCTGAGGGCAATTCTAACTCATAAGCTACTTGGCCAACTCTCCGAATGATCATGTAAGGCCCAATATATCGTGGGCTAAGTTTGCATTTCCTGCCAAACCTCATCACACCCTTCATAGGTGACACTTTTAAGAACACCCAGTCATCAACCCCGAACTCTAAATCTCGTTGCCGCACATACGAATATGAGTTCTGACGACTCTGAGCTGTCAATAGTCGATCCCGGATAAGCTTTACCTTTTCTATGGCTTGTTGAACAAGGTCTGGCCCATGTAATCCAGATTCTCCAACATTGAACCACCCTATAGGCGACCAACACTTTTGTCCATAAAGAGCTTCGTATGGAGCCATCTGAATGCTGGAATGGTAGCTATTATTATACGCGAACTCAATAAGCGGCAGATGACCATCCCAGCTACCTTTGAAGTCTATTACACAAGCACGCAGCATATCCTCATGTGTTTGAATAGTACGCTCAGCCTGTCCGTCTGTCTGGGGATGAATTGTTGTACTAAGACTTACTTGAGTCCCTAATCCCTTTTGGAAGGACCTCCAGAAGTTAGTTGTAAATTGAGCTCCTCTATCCGAGATAATAGATACAGGGACACCATGCAGTCGTACTATCTCCTTGATATAAAGTCTCGCATAATCTTCTGAGGAATATGTAGTTCTAACGGGCAGAAAATGGGCTGACTTTGTGAGCCTATCAACAATCACCCATATCGAATCGAACTTACGCTGGGTACGAGGTAAGCCTACGATGAAGTCCATATTGATTATCTCCCATTTCCAAGTCGGAATCTTCATAGCCTGCAAAAATCCACCGAGTTTTTGATGATCAATCTTAACCTGCTGGCAGTTAGGACACTGAGCAACAAATTCTGCTATATCTTTTTTCATTTCGTCCCACCAATATATTTCCCTGATGTCATGATACATCTTTGTTGCTCCTGGATGGATAGAATAACGAGAATAGTGAGTTTCTCCCATAACCAGCCGACGCAGCCCTGCAACATTAGGCACACATAATCGCCCTTGATATTTGAGGACTCCATATTCTGAAATTTCAAATGGTGTCTTCTCATTCTGAAGGATGGTGTCCCTATAACGAACTAACACAGGATCCTCGTATTGGCGTTCCTTTACTTCAGTTACTAAAGAGGATGTTGTCGTATCTTGAGTAGTAATTCCAATATCACCTGAATCCAGTAAACGAACTCCAAGACTAGCTAGCTGATGAACCTCACGAGTTATTCCCCTCTTTTCTGGCTGCAAATACGACAGGCTACCCATAGATCTACGGCTGAGGGCGTCAGCTACTACATTCTCCTTCCCCGGATGGTATAAAAGTTCAATGTCATAGTCTTTAAGTAGATCCAACCATCTCCTTTGACGTAGATTCAATTCCTTTTGCTTGAAGATGTACTAGAGGCTCTTATGATCCGTATAGATATCAACATGAATGCCATACAAATAGTGCCTCCACATCTTTAGTGCATGAATCACCGCAGCTAATTCTAAATCGTGGGTCGGATAGTTCTTCTCGTGCTTTCTTAGTTTTCTAGAAGCATAAGCCACCACCTTACCATGCTGCATTAGCACAAAACCCAATCCAATGCCTGAAGCATCGCAATAGATAACATAACCATCGGTCCCTTCTGGGAGCGTTAGAATCGGTGCTGAAGTTAACATGTCCTTTAATGCCTGGAAACTCCGTTCACAAGCATCATTCCATTGAAACTTTGCTCCCTTCTGAGTCAACTTTGTTAAAGGTGCTGAAAGGGAAGAAAATCCTTCCACAAATCTCCTGTAATAACCCGCCAATCCAAGAAAGCTACGAACCTCCAACGGTGTTGTGGGCCTAGGACAAGTCTTTACTGCCTTAATCTTTTGTGTATCCACCCGGATGCCTTCACCTGAAATGATATGCCCAAGGAAAGTTACATAGTTCAACCAGAATCCACACTTAGAAAATTTTGCATACAACTTCCTTTCTTGTAGAACTCTGAGCACAGTACGCAGATGACCAGCATGCTCATCCTTTGAACGAGAATATATCAATATATCGTCAGTAAATACAATTACAAACAGATCTAAGAAAGGCATGAACACACGGTTCATCAAATCCATGAATACTGCTGGGGCATTGGTCAGACCGAACGACATAACTCGAAATTCAAAGTGCCCATATCTAGTCATGAATGCTGTCTTCGGAATATCTTCATCCTTAACCCTTACCTGATGGTACCCAGACCTCAAATCTATCTTTGAAAAGCACTTGGCACCTTGCAACTGATCAAATAAGTCGTCAATCCTCGGGAGCGGGTACTTATTCTTGATCGTCACCTTATTCAGTTTCCTATAATCAATACACAGTCGTAAGGAACCATCTTTCTTCCTTACAAACAACACAGGTGCTCCCCACGGTGACGTACTAGGTCTAATAAAACCTTTTTCAAGCAAGTCCTTTAGTTGTTCTTTCAATTCTTTCAGCTCTGCGGGGGCCATTCTATAGGGAGGAATAGATATTGGGTGAGTATCTGGTAATAGGTCAATAGAAAACTCAAATTCTCGCTCTGGAGGGAGACCTAGAAGTTCATCAGGGAAGACATCTGGAAACTCATTTACCACAGGGATGGACTGAATGGTTGGTGACTCTACTTCCACATCCTGAACCCGAACTAAGTGATAAATACAGCCCTTTCTAATCATCTTCCTTGCCTTGAGATAGGAAATAAACCTACCTCTCGGTGATGTCGTGTTACCTTTCCACTCCAAAACAGGCTCCCCCGAAAATTGAAATCGCACTATCTTTGATCTACAATCAACGTTGGCATGACAAGAAGCCAACCAATCCATACCCATTATAACATCAAATTCTACCATATCTAACTCGATTAAGTCTGCTACAGTAGGTCGACCATGAACTATTATTATACAACCCCTATATACTTGCTTAGCTATCACCGAGTCCCCAACAGGTGTAGACACCTCAAAAGGTTTAACCAACTCAGGTTTTATTTCAAACTTACTAGTGACCAATGGAGTAACGTATGATAAGGTGGAACCTGGATCAATCAGTGCATATACATAATAGGAGGAGACTAATAATATACATGTAACAACATCAGGCAATGACTCTTGGTCCTGTCGTCCTGCCAACGCATAAATGCGATTCTGAGGGCTTCTCGAGCTAGATGCTCCGCCTCTACCTCTACCACGACTCATTGGTGCATGGGGACCTTGCCCAGGGGGGCGTACTAATGATGACGATCCGGCTACAGATCCCACTGGCTGAGCTACGCTTGCATCACCTCTCATCGGATAATCTATCGTAACGTGGCCGGGATAACCACAAGTATAACAAACACCTAATCCAATACGACACTTCCCGGTATGCTGCTTACCACATTGAGTACATCGTGGGAAGGGTGGCCTCATCTGATTTGACTCACCCCTATACTGAGAACCTGAGGCCCTAAAATTTTGACCAGGCCCTGAATATGTAGAATGATCAAATCTCTTGCCGCCAAACTAAGGGGGCGCACTAGCCGAGGGCTGGGATGGATATCTCAAATACTGCTGCCTCTGACCTCATCGAAACTCACCAGAAGGACCCAAAGACCTCGCTCTCTTATTCTGGGCCCTATCATGCTCACGGTCGGCCCTCTGTTTCTGTTTACGCTCCTCTACACCCTGGGCGTATACCTGCATACGAGAAATATCCATGTCTGGATGAAGTGAAACCGACATACAATCGTTAAGCAAGTGAGGCTCTAATCCCATCACGAACCGGTGAACCTGATCCTCCATCTTAGATACAATAGTGGGAGCATACCTAGCCAACGAATCAAACTGAAGACTGTACTCCCGAACACTCATGTTTCCCTGTCGAAGGGTCAAGAACCTATCAACTCTGGCTCACCTAAGATCTGGTGGCAGATAATGACGAAGAAAAGCTTCTGTAAACTCCTGCCATACCGCTGGAAGGGCATTCTCATATCTGGACAATTCCCAAGACTCGTACCAATTAACTGCAACATCTCAGAGTCTATAGGAAGCTAGCTCAACTGACTCAGTCGCAGTGGCCTTCATTACCCGTAACGTCCTCTGCACTCTATCAATAAATACCAGAGGGTCCTCATTCGGGTCTGCTCCAGTGAATACCGGAGGGTCTAAATTAATAAAGTCACAAACCCTCGCACTCACGGACCTATCTGCGTGACCGATACCTGTTTCCTGACACCGAGCCTGTGCGGCTACTAATCAGGTCAATAACTTAACAGCATCTCTCATCTCCCGACCCGATGCATCCGGCTGAGGTGCTGAATGTACAGGGGCGGGCGCTGAAGCTGGTGCCCTTCGGAGCTCTTCTGGAAAAAGGCGGGGTATGTGAAGTTTGAGATGGAACCTCACCATGAGATTCTCCCCGAACCCTAGTAACTCGTGGCGCTCGACTAGTAGTCTCCCCAGGCACGTACTTTCCCTTATGAGCGGCCGTACTCTTTGGGGGCATTGCTAAAAATATAACGTATCGTTAGGAACATGAATTCTTGTATTGCACGATCTGAGATAAAAAGAGAGGATAACATCCTATATGTCTTGTAGCCTCCTGTTTATAAGTGTGGTGCACGACACACCCATAAACAAGACTCTACTAGACACGGTCTGTAGACAACGCTAGGACAGAACTGCTCTGATACCACTTTTGTCACGACCCAAATCGATGGGCCGTGACGGGTGCCTGAGTCGTACCTATCAAACACCCCTAAACATGCGTCTAAAATATGAACTTGAATAACATCTGCTGAATTACGAGAACAATATACATGAAGGAAATTTGCACAAAAAGGCATACATACATATACGTACAACATACGTAGGACGAGCCGACAAGGCTGCTATAGATAAATGTACATCTCAAAATTGGAAGCCGACAAGGCCACATACTATCCAACTAGACATATTGTCTACAGACCTCTAATAGAAACATAATTGTATAAAGACGGTACTGAGCCACGTCATACCCATATATATCTATATACAAACGTATCGTACCAAAATCAAAAGTAGCTTCGGATTAAGTGAAGCACTCCAACTCTAGTTGATCAGGAATCCTAAGAAGGGGGACCGTCAGTTCGCCTACCTGCACCTGCGGGCATGAAACGCAGTGTCCCCAGGCAAAAGGGCGTCAGTACAAATAATGTATTGAGTATGTAAGGCACATAAATAAATACATAAGAGACATGGAAGAGATATAGAGTAATTGACTCAACCTGTACGTATGGATAACTCTGTAAATAATAAATCACTTTTAGCATCATGCATATGCGTGTGAATGTCATGTCGTGCATAGGTATATGTTTCATAACCTCATCAGCCTCTGAGGGCATCCCATCATATCATATCGGCCACTGTGGACAAAATCATCATCGTACCAGCTGATCAGGTGGTGGTGCGTATATAACGCCATAACCTTTCTCATATCCCATATACATACACATACATATATGCGCATAAATAACGCCGTTTGAATCATATTTTATCCACTGTGGGCAACATCATCATCATATACCAACTGATCAGGTGGTGGTGCATATATAACGCCGTAACCTTTTCCCATATCCCATATACATATATTTATATATATACGCGTATATAACACCATCTGGTCATGGGCCAATGCACATGTATGAAATGTATGAAAAGTACGTAAAAATCTCAATACTCCTTCAAAATAAACTTTTCCAACTACGTATTATTCTGAGACCCATGAACAGAAAATAATAATAATTCTCATGGGGAATCAAAAATATAGACACCGTTACTATTTCTATGAATAGAGTAATTAATAGAAACTGTGTATTTGTTCGTTTCTTCAGTATAATTTGGACCATGCCAAAAGAAAGAAGGGAGGGCCTTAACATACCTGGAGTAGAGAAAAATCCGTATAATATTCTTTGTAGGAGAATTTAACTGCAAGAATCTCGTTGTTAATATCCTTGTTAGAGCTTGAATTGTCAAGGTTTCTAACATTCTGATTGTAACTTGTTTTCAAGATATGAGAAAGGAAGCTTTGAAATGGCTAACGTGTTTGGATTGCCAAATTCTAATGTATTTGAATTTTAAAGAGTTTCCAAGGTTCTGATGGTAAGACTTGCATAATCTTTGAATTGTAAAGAGTTTCTAAGGTTCTGATGGTAAGACTTGTATAATAGTTATAAGAAATGTAGTGTCCCTTTTTTTTTGCTAACTTAGTTGCCACCTATCAAAATGGATAAAGAGTCATTCGCCTTAGGTTGTGGCCAGCTGCCACGTTTTTGGATGGTGAGGTGAGAATTATTAATCTTTATCCACTTATTAGGTAATTAGGTAATGTCCCGTTACCCGATAATTAACCAATTTACCGCATAATTAAAAATTATCTCAAATTACCTGAAAAAATACTATTCATTTTTACTACACTTTATACGTCATACTATCACGGTCATATGGTACCTTGTATGGTACTAGTCCATAATTATCGGGTATTATCGCTCGACCCGTATTTTATACCAAATCGGCAACCTTCAACGAAACTCATTTTTTTTAATTTGTGTACACTTTATCCTTCATGACACTTACTTATCGTTTGTTATAAATAGCATAAATACGTTAACCTCAAGATACTCTTATCCCCAAGTATACGTCAATTAACTGAAGACGAAATTTTTAACGTACGAAAACGCGAGATGTAACACCGCAGATGGTGGCAGTCCTATATACTTGGCAGACCGACAGATTCTCCTCCCCTCACTTGGGAGCAGTTCTCCCAGTTGTTCCTGGATAGAAATATCCCACCCTCTTAGAGTGAAGAGTTCTGGTATTAGTTTGAGCACCTGGAGTAGGGTCATATGTCAGTGACTGACTACGAGGTTAGGTTTTATGAGTTGTCTCGTCGTGGCCTCATAATACTTCCTACTGATGTAGAGAGAGTGCGGAGATTTGTAGCCGGGTTGCACTCAGGTATTAGGGCCATCATGGCCCGAGAGGTGGAGATGGGGACTCCTTATCAGCTTGTAGTCAAGATTGCTCATCGGATTAAGGATTATCAATCGAGGGGCAGAGAGTAGAGTCATCAGGATAAGAGAGTTAGATTTTATGGGGACTTCAGAGGTGCTCCAGCTAGGGGCAGAGGTCAGTTTGGTAGGGGCCAACCTAGTAGGCCTTCATATTCATCACCCCCACCACCTCCCCGAGGTGTTCCAGCGAGGCCTTATTTCAGCACTGTACCGGAGAGTTATTACCGCCCTCTAACTATTTCGGGTTCCTCCGGTGGATATTCTGGTCATCAGGGGTCTTCCAACCCTTACTTCAGTGATATGCCAGAGGGTTCAAATTGCCCTCCAGCTATTTAGGGCTCTTCTTCAGGGCAGCAGGCCATGGTACCAGGAGGTTGTTATGAGTGTGGGGATCCAGGCCATATGAAAAGGTATTGTCCCAGGCTTCAGGGCAAGGCAGTGCAGCAGGGTCACCAGCTTATGAGGTCAGCACCAGCGATTCGGCCACCCAGAGGTGGAAGACAGGCTGGTAGGGGTCGTCCCAGAGGTGGAAGCCAGGAAGGGGGAGCCTAGTCAGTTCCTGTTTATTTCGATGGAGGTCAGTCATCCGGCGCTCCAGCCAAATTCTATGCTATTCCGGCCAGATCAGATGCAGTAGCCTCAGATGCCATGATCACAGGTATTATTTCAGTATGCGGTAGGGATGCATCGGTATTATTTGATCCAAGATCCACTTATTCATATGTATCAGCTTTGTTTGCTCATTTCCTGGATATTCCTCGTGAGTCCTTGGGTACTCATGTTCATGTGTCCACTTCTGTGGGCGATTCTATGGTTGTGGACCGGATTTATCGGTCCTGTGTGGTTACATTTTATGGGTTCGAGACCAGAGCGGACCTCATGTTGCTTGATATGGTTGATTTTGAGGTCATCCTGGGCATGGATTGGCTATCTCCTTATCATATTGTCCTAGATTTCCATGCCAAGACTGTTACTCTAGCCATGACCGAGTTGACGAGACGGGAGTGGAAGGGTTTCTCAGTTAGTGCAGCTAGTCAGGTTATTTCTTTCCTGAAGGCTCGACATATGGTCGAGAAGGGTTGTTTGGCTTATCTTTCTTATGTGCGGGACACCACCGTCGAGTCTCCAACGATGGATTCAGTGCCAGTAGTTCGAGAGTTTGTTGATGTATTCCCTTCGGACCTTCCAGGCATGCCACCGGATCGTGACATCGATTTTTGCATTGACTTAGCTTCAGGCACCCAGCCTATATCTATTCCCCCATATCGTATGGATCCGAAAGAATTGAAGGAATTGAAAGAACATCTTGAGGAGTTGTTGGCTAAGGGTTTTATCAGATCGAGCGTATCGCCTTGGGGTGCTCCAGTGTTATTTGTGAAGAAGAAGGATGGGATTATGCGGATGTGCATTGATTACCGCCAGTTGAACAAGGTCACCATCAAGAACAAGTACCCTTTGTCGCGTATCGATGATTTGTTTGACCATTTGTAGGGTGCTCGGGTGTTTTCTAAGATTGACTTGAGATCGGGGTACCATCAGCTGAAGATTCAGGACTCGGATGTTCCGAAGACAATCTTTCGTACGAGATATGGTCATTATGAGTTCCTGGTGATGTCCTTTGGCTTGACTAATGCCCCAGCAACATTTATGGACTTGATGAACAGGGCGTTCAGGCCTTATATCGATTCTTTTGTCATTGTCTTTATTGATGACATTCTGATTTACTCACGTAGTCTGGGGGAGCACAAGCAGCACTTGAGAGTTGTGCTCCAGACTTTGCGAGAACAGAAGTTGTATGCTAATCTCTCCAACTGTGAGTTTTGGTTGGATTCTGTGGAATTATTGGGACATGTGGTATCCGGAGGGGGTATAAAGGTCGATCCTAAGAAGATTGAGGCAGTTCAGAGTTGGCCACGCCCTACTTCAGCTACAGAGATCAGGAGCTTCTTGGGTCTAGCAGGTTATTATTGCCAATTTGTGGAGGGTTTTTCATCCATTGCAGCTCCTCTGACTAGATTGACTCAGAAGAATGCTCCGTTACGATGGTACGATGAGTGTGAGGCGAGATTTCGGAAGCTCAAGACAGCATTGACCTCAGCACCAGTTCTAATATTGCCTTCCGGTTCTGGGGTGTACATAGTTTATTGCGACGCTTCGCGCGTTGGTTTGGGATGTGTGTTGATGCAGGAGGGGCGAGTTATTGCATATGCTTCACGTCAGCTGAAGTTTCATGAGAAAAACTACCCCGTGCACGACTTGGAGTTAGCGGCGATTGTTCATGCTCTTAATATTTGGAGGCACTATTTGTATGGGGTGCCTTGTGAGGTTTATACGGATCACCGCAGCTTGCAGCACTTGTTCAAGCAGAGGGATCTTAATTTGAGGCAGCGCAGGTGGCTTGAGTTGCTGAAGGATTATGACATCACTATTCTTTATCACCCGGGGAAGGCGAATGTTGTTGCAGACGCCTTGAGCATAAAGCCGGAGAGTATGGGTAGCTTGTCTTACATTTCAGCGGAGGAGAGACCTCTAGCTTTGTACATTCAGTCCTTGGATAATCTCTTGGTGAGTTGGACCTTTCAGAGCGCAGCCGAGTTCTTGCACGTGTGGTGGCTCATTCATCATTATTGGTGGAGATCCGGGCTCGGCAGTTTGATGATCCGCACTTGGTGGCTCTCCGGGAGACAGTGGTACAAGGTGGTGCTAAGGAGGTTTCTATCAGCGAGGATGGTGTTTTGAGACTTCAGCCCTAATATCGACGACCTGAGGGAGAGGATTCTAGAGGAGGCTCACATTTCACGGTATTATATTCATCCTGGTGCTAGGAAAATGTACCGTGACTTGAAACAGCATTTCTGGTGGAGGCGAATGAAGAAGGACATAGTGGAGTATGTGGCTAGGTGTTTAAATTACCAGAAGGTTAAGTATGAGCACTAGAGGCTAGGAGGCCTACTTCAGCAGATGCCTATACCTTAGTGGAAATGGGAGCGCATCACTATGGACTTCGTAGTTGGGTTGCCTCGGGATTTACGGAAGGTTGATGCGGTTTGGGTCATTGTGGACAGGATGACCAAGCCGGCGCATTTCATTCCAGTAGATACTACTTATACTTCGGAGAGGTTGGCCCATATCTACATGCGGGAGATAGTCTGGTTGCACAGTGTGCATGTGTCCATTATATTAGATCGAGGTCCTCAGTTCACCTCGCACTTCTGGAGAGCATTGCGGAGTGAGATGGGCACCCGGGTAGAGCTCAGCACAGCATTTCACCCTCAGACTAACAGGCAGTCGGAGCGGACAGTTCAGATATTGGAGGACATGCTCAGGGCATGTGTGATTGACTTTGGAGGGCAGTGGGACCAGTTCTTGCCTTTGGCCGAGTTTGCTTATAATAATAGTTATCAGTCTAGCATTGAGATGGATCCATTTGAGGCCTTGTATGGTCGGCGATGTCGTTCTCCTATCGGGTGGTTTGAGCCTGGCGAGGCTAGGTTGTATGGCACTGACCTGGTGAAGGATGCTTTGGAGAAAGTAAAGTTGATTTAGGAGAGGCTTCGCACAGCACAATCCAGACAGAAGAGTTGCGCGGATCAGAAGGCACGTGATGTATCATTTATGGAGGGAGAGAAGGTTCTGTTGGAAGTCTCGCCGATCAAGGCTATTATGAGGTTTGGGAATAAGGGAAAGCTGAGCCCAAGGTTTATAGGTCCATTCGATGTGCTGAGGCGAGTTGGAGAGGTTACTTATGAGCTTGCTTTACGTCCCAGTTTATCAGGAGTTCACCCTCTCTTTCATGTGTCCATGCTCCGGAGATACCACGCCGACTTCTCTCACGTGGTAGATTTCAGCACCATTCAGCTAGATGAGAGGTTGGGCTACGAGGAGGAGCCAGTAGCTATTATTGACAGGCAGGATCGCCAGTTGAGGTCCAAGAGGGTTTCTACTATAAAGGTCTAGTGGAGGGGCCAACCAGTCGAGGAGGCGACTTGGGAGTCCGAGGAGGATATGCGGAGCATATATCCACACTTATTCAGCACTCCAAGTATGATTCTAGACCCGTTCGTGGACGAACATTTATTTTAGAGGTGGAGAATGTAATGACCCGACCAGTCGTTTTGTGTTTTAGAACCCAGTGCCCCTAACGAGACTTCCCGTAGTTTCTTTTGCTGATTTATGACTTGCAGGGACGGGTGGTTCGGGATTTGGAGGAGTTTGGAGTGGTATAGGAACACTTGGTTCCTTAAGGTTGGCCTTAAAGGCCAAGTTTGACTTCGGTCAACATTTTTAGTAAACGACCTCGCAATCGAGATTCGAAGGTTCCGGTAGGTTCGTATGATGATTTTGGACTTGGGCGTATGTTCGGAACGGGTTTTGGATGACTGGGGAGTGTTTCGGTGCCTAATAGCGAAATAAGAATTTCCTTAAGTTCAAATTGAGGTTTGGAACATGTTTTTGTGTTATCGAGGTCCGAACAGAATTCCGAGATGGGGAATAGTTCTTTTATGTCATTTATGACTTGCTTGAAAATTTGGTGTCATTCCGAGTAGTATAGGTAGGTTCGGCGTAATGAAAGCGAATTCAAGAACTTAAGGTTCCTAAGTTTGATCCAATAGGTTTTGGGGTATGATTCTTAGATTTAGCGTTATTTCAGACGTTCTGAAGGCTCGAGCAATCCGTATTATGATTTAGGACTTGTTTCTATATTTGGACAAGGTCTCGGGTGGGCCCGGATGCCGTTCGGGCATAGAGCGAGGCAAAAACCAGCCTTAAATGACTGTTGGTGCACGAGATCTGGTGCGACCGCGCCTGCGAAGGGCTAGCCGCAGGTGCGAGACCACTTCTGTGGTCCCAGCCTCGCAGGTGCGACCCCAGGTGGTGTTGCCCGTTCCCACAGGTGCGGATCTTTTTCCTCAGAAGCAGAGCCGCAGGTGTGGATTCCGCTCCGCAGGTGCGAGGCCAGGCCCCTTTCCCCTCCTCCGCAGATGCGAGATTTTTCTCGCAAGTGCGGTCCTCGAGCTGCAGGTGCGAAAAACGTGTAGGTAGTGGATTTGTTTTAAATACGGGACTTAACCATTTTTTAACACCTTTCCTCATCCTTGGACGATTTTGAGAGCATGCAAAGGAGATAATCGACCTAGCTACTGTAAGGTAAGTAATTCCTACCATAAGTTTAGCTTAGTACTTAAATTCCTAGGTAGATTAACACTTTAAATGAGTAGAAATCATGGGTTAGAGTAAAACCTAGGTTTTATGAGAATGAGAGAATTACCAACTAACTAGTTATGAAATCATACAAAAACTACATAATATTGATCCTTAGGCTATGGGTGATTGTTTCCTTTGAAAATTTTCGGAATCCGGGCGCCCGGGGGTGTATTTTGGGATTTTGTAATTTAGGATGAAATAATCACTTAAATAGGGGAATTTCATACTTTTGAGTATAGGTTTATTTATTTTATGCAATATTTGGCTAGTTTCGAGTCCTTGGGCGACGAATTTGGAGTTTCGGGTGCGTTCCTGACCCGGGAAGTAGACTTGACATGAGGTAAGTCTCCTTTCTAACCTTGTAAGTGGGAATTGTCCCCCTAGGTGAAATAAACGATTTTGTGTGATTAATATCGGGGACTACGTACGTACAATGTGATGAGAGTCCGTGCGTAGTGACTATTCTTGTTATGTCCGGGTAGATAGGTTCACACCATGCCTTGTGAATTTCATAAATTACTATATGCCTTGTAATTTCCTTCGTATGAAAATTTGGTTCATGAAGCTCTCTTGATAAGTGTTTTCACACGAATCATTATTATTATGGAAAACGGATCTAAATAAAAATGTTATGTTTATGTGTGACCGCTTCGCAACATATATATTCTGCGAGCGGAGTGAATCTTTCCACTACTCTCATGGGAGTGGACTGTATGCCACGGCAGGTTAATAGATGCATCTATGGTTCGCGTCGTTCGACCCTCCGACAGTGCACATTTACTATTATGTTGTCCCAAACCGTACCTTCTGATATATATTGTGCGCATGCTGCTTGTTTGATACTATTCATGACTTAAACTGTTAAATGACTTGAAATGATAGACTTGAAATTTGAATGTTAAAGTTTCAACTCGAAGTAGGTTTTGTAACATGCTAGATATTCACTGTTCTATTATTCATGTTTACTTGTTACTCTCTTTAAGTGATACACATAATTATATTGTTTGGACCCTAGTAAGTGCCAAGTCGACCTCTTGTCACTACTTCTTCGAGATTAGACTGGATACTTACTGGGTACATATTATTTTATGTACTCATGCTACACTCTGTACTTAATTGTACAGGATCTGAGGCAGGTGCATCTAGGTATCAGTCCGGAGCTCATTCCTGAGTATATCCAGTCGAGGCTTCACGGTGAGCTGCTTCTCCTGGCGATTTCCAGCAGCACTTTGGAGCTATTCTTTTGCCATTTCTGTCTATACTTACTCAGACAGTAGGATAGACATTTATTCTTTTGATATTATTCTACTAGATGCCTGTAGACTTGTGACACTAGTTCCTGGCACACACGTTAGTAGACCTTATTTTGGGGTTGTAAATATTAAATTATGATTTTCGTGGCTATTTCTGTTTAATTTTGCCTAAGTTATCCGTTCTGCTTAATGTCTTAAATATAAAACAAGTAAGTATTGGAAATGTTTTGGTAAATAAAGTGCAACTCACTAGTAAATCGATGTTGGCTTGCCTGACAACGGGGTTGGGCGCCATCGCGACCTAATCTAGGATTTGGGTCGTGACATATTGAGATTTTGATACAGAAATTTTAGACAGAGAACAGTGAGAGAATTTTAAACAAATATTTTCGTCACTTTCTAATAGGGAACCCTTTGAGCTTTAAAACCACCTTTTTATATTTTTTAAAGATGGTTAAGGTTTAAAAAGGGGGTGTGACATCTACGGACATCCAAATCAATATTCGGACACGCTCCTAAGTCCATAATCACCATACGGAGTTATCGAAATCATCAAAATTCCATTTTGGAGTCGTCTACACAAAAGTCAAATTACGGTCAACTCTTTCAATTTAAACTTCCAACTTTGGGACTACGTGTCCCATTTCACTCTGAAACTCACCCAAGCCAAAACCAAACACCCCAGAAAGTCACATAACCACAATATAACATAGAGGAGGCAATAAATAGGGGAACGGGTCTAAAATACTCAAAACGGTCGGCCAGTTCGTTACATCCTCCCCTTCTTAAAAAAACGTTCGTCCTCGAATGAGTATAGAGACATACCTAAAGTGGTGAAAAGATAAGGATAATGGCTACGCATATCATGCTCGGTCTCCCAAGTCGCCTCCTCGACTGGTTGACCCCTCCGCTGAACCTTCATTGAAGCAATGCTCTTTGACCTCAACTGTCGAACCTGCCTATCCAAGATGGACACTGGCTCCTCAACATAAGACAAATCCTTGTCAAATTAGACTGAGCTAAAATCTAACTTAAGAGTGGTGATTTTACCACTCATTCTAGTCCCTTTTCTTGAGATTTTGCGTCCTTTAATTATAATATGAGGTCGTTTATGGTGTATATTGTTAGATTTTCAGCTAAATGATGCCATGAAGTTATTTGAATTCAATTGAAGCGGAATTGAGCAAAAAATAGTGGGAAAAAGAAAAAATTCTTCAGTGATTCCGCATCTACGGAATATTGGTCGCTTTTGACCGCATCTGCAAAATTTAGCTGTTATGCACTTTAACTGCATCTGCCGTGAGAATCCGCACCTGCAGAATCGCGGGTGTGATTATTTGGTCCGCATCTGTATAGAAGGGAATTTCACTCAGGCTCGCATCTGCGGAACCGAACATGCGAGGATACTTAAGCATGTGCGGCCAACAGGCTTCAGACATGGGCAGGAATGACATTTCACATTTTCTCAACTCAAAACCCACAAATACACAACCTAGCGCATTTGAAAAATATCTTTGGAAAATCTTTGGCTTATTTTCAGTCCTTAGACTAGAGAGAACAAGCTTTGGAATTTAGGGTTCTTGCACACACACTTGGGTCTTGAAGATTTGAAACTTTTGGTTGAGAATTTCTTACTCATTTATGTTCATTTCTTCATTTCCTTGCTTTGTATTGTTTATCTAAGTGTGTAGTATTTTTCCACTACTAGAATCTTGTTTATGGGAATATTCATATTTAAAGTGTGGATTAAATATCTTGTTGTGCTTATGTATTGAACGATTTTTATTTATTATGAAGTGAGTTACTGTTTCTTTAATTATTCTTGTTCTTTAATGTTTCCAAAGGGATTAGCTAACGCTAGGACTCGCCCATTAACTTCGAATTAATTTAGGAAAAGATTATTTGGGGTTAGGAAAGTTTAATTAACAAGAACTTGAGGCTTTAACCCTCATTTTATAGATTCTACCTAGGGATAAGATTGAACTACTTGTAGCCATATCTGGGTGTGCTTAATCTCTTAATTGTTTTAGGATAATTCAATTAGGAAGTCTTGTTAGTATTCGAAAGAAGCTAATATAGAATTGTTACCCGTGGCTAATTAACATAAATTCGCTCATATTTGTAAAATCGTGAAATACATTGGATCGTTACTTGAGTGTAAATCCCCATGCATCCATTCTTGTAGTCATTGATCATTTTACTCGCTTTCTAGGTTAGTTTACATTTTTGAAATTAGCTATAATATTTTTCACAACCAAATTCTAAGTGTTTGGCATTATACAACATGTGATAATTCTCTTACATTCCTAATCACATATTGTTTTCTGTGGGATTCAACTCCGACTCATAGTTGGGTAAATTATATTGCATGCGACCGTATCCTTTTAATTTTTATTAGTGGATTTGGATGTCATCACTAACACATTGGATACATCACCGTGATACTTCCAGAGCATAGAAACATGGAATACTGGATGAACTACAACTAGACTAGGTGGCAAGGCAAGCTTGTAGGCCACCTCACCAATCCTCTCAAGAATCTCAAAAGGTCTGACATACCTAGGGATCAACTTTCCCTTCTTCCCGAACCTCATAACACCTTTCATGGGCAAAACCCAAATCAAGACCCGCTCCCCAACCATGAATGCAGCATCACGAACCTTCCAATCTGCATAACTCTTCTGTCTAGATTAGCTTGTACGAAGCCGATCCTGGATCAGCTTGACCTTCTCCAAGTCATCTTGAACCAACTTTGTGCCTAATAACTTAGCCTCTCCCGGCTCAAACCAGCCAACTGGGGAACGATATCGTCTCCTATATAGGGCCTTATAAGGAGTCATCTGAATATCGATTGGTAGTTGTTGTTGTAGGCAAACTCCGCAAGCATCAAGAACTGATCCCAAGAACCCTTGAACTCCATAACACAGGCACGAAGCATATCCTCCAATATTTGAATGGTGCGCTTGGACTGTCTATCTGTCTAGGGTGGAATATTGTACCCAACTCAACCCGTGTGCTTAACTCAAATTGTACAGCTCTCCAGAAGCGCGATGTAGACTGTGTACCCTTGTCAGAGATGATGAATATCGGCACGCCATGAAGTCGGGAAATCTCACAAACATAGACCTGAGCCAGTTGCTCTGAAGAATAGATAGTCGCCACCGAAATTAAATGAGCCGACTTAGTCAGCCTACCCATACAGTGTCAAATTTATTTTGAGTTTGTGGGAGCCCAACAACGAAGTCCATGGTGACTCTCTCCCATTTTCACTTGGGAATCTCAAGTATCTGAAGCAACCCATCTGGCCTTTGGTTCTCATACTTTATCTGAGGACAATTTAAGCACCGAGAAACATACTCCACTATGTCCTTCTTCATTCTACTCCACTAATAGTGCTGCCTCAAATTCTAGTACATCTTAGCGGCACCCGGATGAATGGAGTACCACAAACTGTGGGCCTCCTGAAGAATCAAATCATGTAACCCATCCACTTTGAGCACACATAATAGTCCTTGTATCCGCAACACACCGTCATATTCAATAGACACCTCCTTGGCATCGCCATGATGTACCATATCCTTAAGGAAAAGCAAATGGGGGTCGTCATACCGGCACTCTCTTATGCGATCATATAAAGAAGACCGAGAAACCACGCAAACCAGAACTAGACTCGGTTCCGAAACATCCAATCTAACAAAGTTCTTGGCCAAGGCCTGAACATCCAATGTTAATAGCCTCTATGCCGCAGGTAGATATGCTAAACTGCCCATGATCTTTGCCTTCTGACTCAAGGAATCGGCCACCACATTGGCCTTCTCGGGATGATAAAGAATAGTGATATCATATTCTTTCTCTAACCATCTCTGCTGGCGCAAGTTAAGGTCCTTCTGTTTGAACACAAGTTGTAGACGTTGTTGGTTAGTATAGACCTCACACGGGACACCGTACAAATAGTGCCGCTAAATCTTTAAGTCATGAACAATGGATACTAATTCCCAGTCGTGGACAGGATAATTCTTCTCATGAACATTCAGTTTTCTAGACATGTAGGCAATCACCCTACCGTCTTGCATTAACATCGCGCCAAGGCCAACACATGACGCATCACAGCACACAGTGTAAGACCGTGAACCCGTAGGAAACACCAACATTGGGGTTGTAGTCAAAGCAATCTTCAGCTTCTGAAAGCTCTTCTCACACTCCTCGGTCCATCTGAACGGAGCACCCTGCTGGGTCAATCTAGTCATAGGTTCAACAAGAGTGAGAAACCCTCTACAAAACAACGGTAATACCCATCCAAACCAAGAAAAACCTGGATTTCAGTAGCTGAAGACAGTCTGGGCCAACTTTACATTGCTTCAATCATCTTCGGATCTATCTTAATCCCCTCACTCGACACCACATGACCCAAAAATTCCACTGAATCAAGCCAAAATTCAAACATTGAAAATTTTGCATACAACTTCTTTTCTCTCAAGGTTTGGAGCACAATCCTCAGATGTTGCTCATGATTCTCCCAACTGTGGGAGTATACCAGGATGTTGTCAATAAACACAATCACGAATGCGTTAAGATAGGGTTGAAATACACTGTTCATCAGGTGCATAAACGTTGTTGGGGCGTTGTTCAGCCCAAAAAACATCACAAGGAACTCGTAGTGACCATACCGAGTCCTGAAAACAGTCTTCAAAATATCCGGATCCCGAATCTTCAGCTCATCATACCCTGGCCGCAAATCGATATTTGAGAACACTCTAGCACCCTATAGCTGATCAAATAAGTCATCAATGCGGGTCAATAGATATTTTTTCTTCAGTGCAACCTTGTTCAACTATCGATAGTCAATACACATGCATCATTTTTCTTCACAAACAAAATCGGAGCACCCCAAGGCGACATACTAGGCCGAATGAAACCCTTATCAAGCAACTCTTGCAACAGCTCCTTTAACTCCAGTGGGACCATACGATATGGTGGAATAGAAATGGGTTGAATTCCCAACAATAAGACAATACCAAAATCGATATACCTATCTGGCGGCATGCTCAGAAGATCTGCCGGAAATACATATGGATAGTCTCTCACTATCGGAACTGACTCAACGGTAGAAGTATCAACACTGACTCTCTCACAAAGGCTAGATATGCATCACATCCCTTCCCAACCATCGTTGTGCCTTAAGGAAGACACGACCCTACTCGGAACATAATCCAAAGTACCATTCCACTCCAACCGTGGTAAACCTGGCATAACCAATGTCACCGTCTTGGCATGACAATCAAGAATAACATGATAGGGCGACAACCACTCCATGCCCAAAATAACATCTAAATCTACCATATTGAGCAGCAATAGATCAACTATGGTCTCAAAACCACAAATAACAACTAAATAGGACTGATACACACGGTCAACAACAATAGAATCTCCCACAGGCGTGGACACATAAACCGGAGAACTCAAAGAATCATGAGATATACCCAAGTACGAAGCAAAGTAAGATCATACATATGAATAAGTAGAGCCTGGATCAAATAAGGCTGATGCATCTCTACGACAAATCGAAACAATACCTATGATAATTGCGTCTGATGTAACTACCGCCGTCCTACCCCGTAAAAATTAACATTTGGCATGGACTCCCCCTATAGGGAGACCCCTACCCGTCTGACCCTCACCCCTAGCTGGCTATGCAGGTGGAGGGGCAACTGGAGCAGTAACCACAGCCTGAGAAGTCTAGGGACTCTGTGTGATACGTGGAGCCTGAGTAATCTGTGGAGGGGCACCCCTCTTGAGTCTGGGGCAATCCCTCACCATATGACGAGTATCACCACACTCAAAACTAGCTCTCAGAGGACGTGGCTGGTAAAACTGGCTCGGGCCTAGTCGACTGGACTAACCGCTGAAAGCACCCCGTGCAGGAGGTGCACTAGATAGTGGTGGTGCATAATGGGCAACCTGAGTCCTGGGAGTAGACAGATTACCACTAGAGGTTGGAAGTGCCGAATGAACTGGATGGCTCGCATAGCCTCTACCATGACGGGCTGCAACTAGGGCACGAATACTACTATATTTTCCAGAATCTCGAGGCCTCCTGGCCTCCCTCTCCCGGCCCTACATACCCTCTAATCTCCATGCGATCTCTACCACCTGCTGATATAGGGTATCTGTCTCCAACTCTCGAGTCATGCTGAATCTAATACCATAGTTGTGCCCCTCGATAAATCGACTGACTCGCTCTCTGACTGTGGAAACCAAGGAAGGTGTGTGTCTGGACAACTCACTAAATCTGATAGCATACTCTGACACAATCATGGTACCCTGGTGCAGTTTCTCAAACTCCGCGCTCCATGCATCCCGAAGGCTCTGGGGAACAAACTCTCTCAAGAATATCTCTTAAAACTGAGCCCATGTGAGTAAAGTTGCATCGGATGGGCTACCCTCCTCAAAAGACCGCCACCACTGTTATATAGGTCTCGACAGCTGGAAAGCAGTGAAAGTGAAAGCAACCCAGCTCGTCTCCACAATACCCATGGTACGGAGAATACGGTGGCACTTCTCTAGAAAACCTTGTGCATCCTCTGTAGCTACGCCGCTGAAAGTGGGAGGGTGGTACTTCGTGTACCTCTTAAGTCTAAGTTTATCCTCCTCAAATTTTGTTTCCCTAACCTCAGGCTGAACTAGAACAACCGGCTTCACTGTTATAACCTCTAGGACCTGGTCAACATGGACCCGGCTGCTCTGGGGTACCGACCGTGGGAGTCTGAGCTCCTCCCCCAGCATGAGTGTAGCTGGTGCAAGTGTAATCAACCCCGCCTGAGCTAAAGTACCAAACATGCTCAAGAATGTGTGAGGGTTACCTGAACTGCAGGGGTGGCAACAAGCGCCTCAGGTACCTGCCCCCAACTGGAGCTATTGGTGGCTCCTCAGTCGTATCTCGGGCAAGTGCTTTGGCTGCACAATACAACTGAATATAACACCTTAAATTTGGTGATACGGAGTCACAATCTCTATATGAGTATACTGAAACATCCCTATACAACATTATCTATAAAAGGAGAACGAAAAGAGACTAGATAGAGGGTGACTCCAAGGCTTGCGGACGCAGGTAAGTATACCTTGAAGTCTCCGATCCAAGCTCAACTCACGGATGCCTAGCTTGGTATGAAGTACCTGGATCTACAAAAAAAAAGATGTGCAGAAGCGTAGTATGAGTACACCATAACAGCACCCAATAAGTATCAAGCCTAACCTTGGTAGAGTAGTGACGAGGTCAAGTCAAGACATCTACTGGAATAAATAAAGAAATTGAACAGGTATAGTGCAGTATAATAATGGAAATAATGGAAATGATACAATGAATAAATATAATAAGAATAGTTGCACTGAAATTAAGGAAATTAAGACATCACGTTAGAAAACACATGATAAGAATGCGATTGAAACAATGCAAACAAAACACAAGTGACGTAAATGAAAGGTATCAACAAGAATCGCTATCGAGGTACCACCTCGTAGTCTCATTTCATAAATCAAATCACAGTCTTTCCTTACACCACCAAGGGAGCCTAGAATTTAGTTTTAAAAATTATTTTCCCGAAAGAGCCACATTGTTTTAGTTCACCTTATCACACCGCGTGGCTTCAAGTAGTTTCCCTACTAGCAACACGCGTATCAAGCCCACCTTATCTCACTACATGCGTGTCAACCCCAATACTTATACCATCGCATGCGTATCAATATCACAACATATCACAAATCGCACCTGAAGTGCCCAAAACCACAACTCTCCAAAGAAGTCAACAACAATAATGTTTCCACAACAAATAGCTCATGGCTCAACCACAATGTACAAGAGTCTCAACTATAGCAACGGAAGTGAATATCTCAACAAGAATGATATTTCAATAATTTATAGCTTTGCCTCAATGTGAATCGCGGACTTTATAGCTTCAACACCATAATTCAACAATAAGCTATTCAAATAAATAACAACTTCATAAGGTAACTCAATAGTTAAACAATTGACAACAAAATGAGAGAACAATTATTTCAACTAAGCATGTAACGGCAATTAACAAGTAGGAGATGAGACAAGTATCTACAATGTCAAGTAAATCACATAAGGATAGATTAACGATGAAAGATAATATGTTATGACAATTCAATTAAAGTCATGAAAAGAATCTACATAACTTTAATCGGTCAATTACCACATTTAGCTCGCGTGCCCACTCGTCACCTTGCGTACACGGCCTTCACGTACCACAATTAACACAAAACAACACCAATCCTAAGGGATAATTCCCTCACACAAAGTTAGGCAAGACACTTATCTCAAAACACGCTAACTCAATCCGCTAGTAAGCCTTTTCCGCGATTATCCAACTCTGAACGGCTCGAATCTAGCCAAAATAAATTTATACCATAAATACAAATCATAGGAAATTATTCTGAATAATAAAGTTGCAATCCTCAAAGAAAATCAAAAGGTCAACCCCGGGACCATGTCTCGAAACCCGACCAAACTTACAAAATCCAAACATCCATTCGATAACGAGTCCAGCCATACTAAAATTACTCAAATCCGACCTCAAATCGCCTTTCAAATCCTCAAAATATAGTTTATGGGGTTTTCGGAACTGTCAAAACTCTATTTCGGAGTCGTCTACACAAAAGTCAAACTAAGGTCAACTCTTTCAACTTAAACTTCCAACTTTGGGACTAAGTGTCTCATTTCACTCTGAAACTCACCCGAACCAAAACCAAACACCTCGGCAACTCACATAACCACTATATAACATAAATGATGCAATAATAGGGGAACGGGTCTAAAATACTCAAAACGACCGGCCGAGTCGTTACACTAAAAGATACTTGAATCACAAATAAAAATCCAATACTACTACTAAGTTATTATAAATTATAACTTTCACCATATAGTTTTTTTTTCTTTTTTGTGGGGCTCTATAGTTGACATGAGCAAATATGTCTAGTTCCATTATCAAGACATGATTGTGGAAAAGAGCAACATACAAAAACTTAGGTAAAGGAAGGGGAAGTACAAGTTCCATCAAAGGAGGCAACTAACATGATGGAGGAGTGATCACAAATGTCATGAAGACAAAAGGTGGGGCAAATGGAAGAGCAAATCCCATGAAATTGACAGACCCTGCTAGGTTGGATCTCTAATATTACAACTATACCTCTCACATGTATATATTACTTCACACTAAAGTGTACATGTATGTATTTGCAACAGTCTAAATTAGGAAGAGTTTGCTCTCTTTATCCACTAAAAGATGGCTTACTTTTTATCTTCTCTGTCTCCCCTCTATGTTTTGCATTATAATGCGTTGGTGGGTCTCCTTAAGGGCTTTGATTTTATTAAAATGGGAGCAAAGACAATCTTGATTGATTTTAGTCTTGGATTTTTTTTTTGATTACTAGGGGTCACAGGGGTGATTTTAGTCAGTCCGAACCACACCCGTGCGGTAGTCAAGTTGTGCGCTTGACTCAGCCTTTCCCACACTTAGCCAAATTTCAGTAGCTTTGGCCTTGACGAATTTTAGGCAACAAAAAAAATAGGAACACAAGCCAATACGGGAAAACCCAACATTTGCATTAATTTCAAAACAACACAAATGACACCCTCACTTGCTATGATCACAAGTCGATCAAAGCCCACTTTTGACGAAGAACACAAGTCGTTCTTGGCCAACACTAAGACTTGCCCAAGCCTAGCCTTAGTCCCTTTTGAAACACCTTGAAACCCTCACGTTTCACTCTTGCTTCCCACTTGTAATTTCACACGAAATTACCCACACACTTCTGCCTAAGTCCATAAGGCCCTATTTATAGAACATAGGCAGCCCTTAGACTTGGCAGCACATTTACACTTGTCGTCGACAGCTTTTGCCACTTGGCGGGCTAAGTTTAAACATGTTCCTAACTTGTAGTTGACATCCCCAACTACTTAGGCCATCATACACGAAATAGGGTCATGGATACAAGCATAATCAGTTCATGGGAGATCATGGGGACAAGGAGTTAGGAAATGTAACCGCCAACTACTTTGGCATGTGCCTTGCATGTGCCTTTGACTTGGTCAGCCATGCTCCACGCCCAAGCTTGCTTTGTGCCAAGCTTTAGCTCATCTTTGACATTGTTCCGCACCAATATCTCACCCGCATTCTGCCGCCATGACTTTGCCGCACACGTCCGACGCCACTGCCGCCCGCACACTGCCTTGGCCTAGTTTCCTGCCTTGCCCATGCCACTGCTCATTTCCCTCATGCCATTGCTTGTATTTTCGTTCACATAGCCTTGCCTTGGCTATTGAAAGCCTTTGCCATCAACCCGCACATCCGTCTTGCCTTAGCTTCGCCCGCACCTAGCTGCCACAACCCATAGTGTCATTGCCACTGATTTTGGCGCGCATGTCGTGCCATGCCGCCCTAACATTGCCCACATTGTTTTGTCAAGCCCTTTTCAAGCGTGTCTTGCCCATGCCAAGACCTTGGCCAATACTTGCCCACAACAGCCCTCATGTCAATGTCTTGTCCGTCGCCTCCATGATCGTTTGGCCCGCGCATAGGTCAATGACAAGGCCATCACGCCCAATCCTTGCCACAGCCGCGCTAACGCCCGATGTCAAAGAATTGGGTCCTAACAGTTGGCTACATGGGCAATGGTTCCAAAATTGTATCCTCTCTGATTTGCTGGCGACTCATTCGCACCTATTATATGAAGAACTCCCATTAACACCACACCCTACAAGCCTTTGTATCGCAGTGTAATTCAACTTATCAACTACCCTACTTTGCAGGAATTTTTTCATGTAAAACTTGTGAATTACTAAAAATAAAATTATCCCCTGCCACTACTTCAGAAGAGCATACCGACTGGTCACCACAGTTTAGGTACAAATTGGTATGCTCTTAATACAACAAACATATCTAATTAAACTTGCTTACTGTTTGGACATCTTAAAAGATAAACATGTTCGACATTTTAGTTAGAATCTTTTGATTATCAATTACATGCATTGATAATCAAGGTAAAACAGAGAGTCCATGAATAACTGACGCAACACATAATACAGTCCCTTATTCAGTCAAGTTGTTCAGTTTCTGCCTATATATAAATATAAATCGAACAATATTTATCTCTATCTATCTATGCTAGCGGAATGTCGTTCGCTTTTTTTACCATTTAAAAATATATTTTATACTAGATAAAATAGTAATTTAATTATTTTGAATCAACTAAAATTTGTGCATTATTTCCCTAATATTTAGGAGTTCCAAAATCACCTAAAAAGTTCTTATTATATCTTTCCTCAATCCTTATATATAAGGTCCTAATATTTAGGGACATGTAACATATTAATTATCAAACCTGATGCGTTAAATATCCTTTGACAAATATAAGTCAAAAAAGCAAGAAAAATAATTTATTACTTTTTAAATTTTTAGAACTTTAAAATCAACTAAAATTTTACTTATTTTTTTCTTATTTGGACTATGTAAAAGGTCTAAATATATAGAATTAGCTGACATGTAACTTATTAATTAAATCAAAACGTACATGTATTTTACCATTCAAAGCAAAGCTTGTGATAGCCTTCGACAAACTTAAAGAACTATCAACAAAAAAATACAACAACAACAACATACCCAGTAAAATCCCACTAGTGGAGTTGGGGAAGAGTAGAGTGTACGCAAACCTTACCCCTATCCCGGTAGGGAGGTTGTTTTCGGCAGACTCTCGGCTCAACAGGAGAGATAATAATATCATAAAAGAAACAAAAGAAAAAGTATGTAACAACAAAAGATGCCAGAAAGAAAATAACAACAACAAATAAGTGAACGGGCAATAACAAAAAACTATGCAAAACAACAATGTGAACACAACATAGACCGCTAGCAAACCTAACCAAAACTCTATCAGACTACCCGGTACAAAGAGGGAAAGAACTCTCGACTACCCCCTAGCCTACCACCCTAATGCTCGACCTCCACTTGTTCCTATCAAGAGTCATGTCCTCAGAAATCTGAAGTCACGTCATGTCCTGCCTTATCACCTCGCCCCAATACTTCTTAGGCCGCCCTCTACCTCTTCTCGTACTTGCCAAAGTCAACCTCTCACACCTCCTAACCGGTGCCTCTAGGCTTCTCCTGCGCACGTGTCCGAACCATCTAAGTCGCGCTTCCCGCATCTTGTCATCCACGGGAGCCACGCCCACCCTCTCCCGAATATCTTCATTCCTAATCTTATCCAGCCTAGTGTGCCCACACATCCATCTCAACATCCTCATTTCTGCTACTTTCATCTTCTGGATATGTGAATTTTTGACTGCCAACACTCAGCTCCATACAACATGGCCGGTCTAACCACCGCTCTATAGAACTTACCTTTGAGTTTCAGTGGCACATTCTTGTCACACAGGACTCTAGACGCTAACCTCCATTCCATCCACTCCACCCCAGTATGGTGCGTAACATCCCCGTCTATCTCCCCATCTCCCATAATTGACCCTAAGTACTTAAAACTTTCTGTCTTGAGGATGACCTGTGAGTCAAGCCTGACTTCCACATCCGCTTCCCCCGTAACGTCGTTGAACTTACATTCCACATATTCCGTCTTAGTCTTAATCAACTTGAAACCTTTAGACTTCAAGGCCTGCCTCCATACCTCTAGTCTTCCGTTAACGTCGTCTCGCGTCTTATCAATCAGAACTATATCATCAGCGAACAACATACACCATGGCACCTCTCCTTGGATATGGTGTGTCAGTGCGTCCATCGCCAGAGCAAATAAGAACGGGATGAGCGCAGATCCTCTGTGTGACCTCATAACCACCGGAAAAGGCTTTGAGTCACCTCCCACCGTCCTAACACGAGTCATAGCTCCATCAACAAGAAAAAATACAAGAAAAAGAATTTGAATTGGATATTACCGGTGTTTCAATTGTCATTTCTCTTTTATTAATTCAAGCGTCTAAGAAAACTAATTTTACCAACTAAATTATTGAATGCTTATAATAAAATAACAATAAGCACTAATTTTCTACCTTAATGTTTTATAACAATTATTTTATGTTGCCATTCCATTAAAAAATTTGTATGATAATTAAACCTACAACCGGAAGTCTCCTTTTGTTCTTCATATTTTTTTATTTGAGTTCTAATAGGAATAAGGTTGGATTGATATTAGTTACTTGAGCAAATGTAATTTATGTTTAAGACAATAAAGAACATAATATTATTGCATGACATTTGAGTACACGTCAACATACTATATATTCAAGGGATTTTTATCTAACTATACTATAATAGAAACATAGTTGCCATATTTATTTAGGTTCTTTATTAACTATTTTGTATATTTATATTTATAAGTTATATATACAAAACCTTAAAAAATAAAATAAAAATTAAGATCCCTTAATTTTAGCCTTAATTTTAGCCCATTTCCAAACCCTCCCCCACCCCGAATTTCCAATTAATTTCCTTTTCCAAAGATTTTCATACCAAATTTCTCTTTTTCTTAAATCTTACTAATCACCCGAAATTTATATTTCTTATTCGTACACTGCAGACGAAATTCGGAATATTGCTCTAGAATCAAGTTGTGGGTAAATTTTGAATCTTGTTTTCTTTCTTTCTAAAATCTTTATTGTATGGGACTTGTATATGATACATAAATACTCAAAACAATACTTAGTACTAATATAATTATAATATGATTATATTAGATTTTTAGTGTAGAGTTGTGATTGAAACTTGAAGAAGTTGAAGATCATAATTGTATCACAATATAATGTATCGCGAATGTATTATAATTGTATATGTATCATAATTGTTGCAGGAATTGTATTACAAATGTATGATAATTGTATATTATTACGAGCAGATGTTACTCCATGACGAATTTTACAGTTTGTATCACAGATATGTGATAATTGTATATTAATTCATTAATATTGTACCAGGTATTATTTTGAGTATTAATGTACCAGATACAAATTAGATACAATTGTGATATAACTATGATACATTCATGTTTTAGGATAGATGTATCTGATACAATTCAAATACAATTATGATACAGTTATCATACAATTTCTGAATATTTCATCATTGTTTAATAATATAAAGTTGTCAGCAATGGTGGGAAGAGAGAAGATGAAGATTCTTGGCGTAGATTAAGCGATTTTGATATTTAAAAAATGAGAGAGAAGAGGAAAGGCAAAAAAAAGGAAAGGATTCAATTGAATCCCTTAATTGAATGCATTAATAATGGAGTGGGAGCCTTTTAAGGAGCAATATATCCAATTTGTAAGAAAAACCTAAATACTTGTTAAAAACTACAAAACATAGAAAATAATAAATTTTTAATATAGTATAACTAAGTAAAAATCCCTATATATGCATGAGCTACTATACCAATTGCACAACTCATATATTAAAGTTATAATGAGGCATTAGAATATTGTTGCGTGATATAGTGTTTTCTTGGCTAAATACGATCAATATTGATCCTTTTCAAGAATTTGAGATTGTTAAAATTTTATTATACAACTCAATTACATAGTTTAACATAATTTTTGTGATTCTTAAATTTTTACACTCGTCGACACAAAGTAGCGTAACACGCATATCCTAAATCTAGTTTAAAATAAAATGCAGGATGGATATTAAAAAAGAAGAAAAGTTAGTTGACACTACTTGACAGTGGGCGAGCTGCACAAGCACCTATTCCTATCAAAATGCAAAGCTACAAGCTGAAGTGCCGAACTTGACGAGCCTCTGGGTGTGTTTTGGTACGAAAGAAAATATTTTTCGGAAAATATTTTTCAATTTTCTCATGTTTGGTTGGTTTAAATGTTTTGGAAAATATTTTCCTCATCAACTCATTTTTCTCCGATTGGAGGATTTTCCAAAACTCATTCTCGAGTTTTCCCACCTTATTCCTTATCCTCACCAATCCATCTCACACCCACCCACCCCACCCCATGCCCTCTCTCCAAAAAAGTTTTTTTTCGTCAACACCCACTCCCACCTTGCAAAAAAAGAAATTTTTTTTACTTTTTTTTTTTGTAATTTTCAAATTTCTGTTGTTTTTTTTTTTTCT
>ML278433.1:0-10234 GCA_005239495.1 Nicotiana undulata
TCTCAGAACGTCTTTCTAGCAATAGAATAGTAAAATACCACATTTGGCGTCTTAGGAATTTCCAGAATTCATGCTAAAAGGAAGAACGAAGCTTAGCCTTAACATACCTTTCCAACGAACGTCTGAATGCCAGTAGTTCCTTCACGGATGTTGTTCCTTACGTCCTAAGCTTCACAAACACTATATATATGCAACTTGTACGCACCTATAAACAGTTCATAATTGAGTTGAAATCGGCAGATTTTCCATATGACCCTAACTTGACGAAACGTCCGTAGAACTTTGTAAAAACGATCATAAAAGAGTCCGAAGATGATTACCTTGGCAAACCAAGTATAAAGTTTGAAAAAACAGCAAGAACAACAAATTCCTACCTTCCAAAAATAGCTCCAAACTCAGCTAATAGAAGGGGAAAACGATTGCAAAGCGTAGAGATTGCGTTTCTAGGCACGGGGGCAAACTTTAACGATAGAAATCGTCAAAAACGTACCTTAATCACTCAAGACCACCATGGAACCCTCTCTTCAGCTTTCTCACTGTTTTGGGACGAAGGTGAAATGTTTTTGGGTCTTAAAAGTCGGATTTTCCGACTTATACTACTTGTTTGACCCGACCCGGCTCGCGACCCGGTTTCAGCCCGGACAGTCTGTGGTAAAACAGTCATAACTTCTTACTCCAATGTCGGTTTGATGTGAGGTTTTTTTGGTTGCAAACTAAACTCGTAGACCTTCGATTCGGTAGGTTGTGGGTCCCATAACTCTTTATATATTGGGATAAATTATCTGATTCATTTGATCCAATGTTTAGAAAATTTATTAGAGAAATTTACGATAACTTTTGCCGACCTTTATTTCGCAACTTGCTTGACTCCAAAAATTAACATGTGACCTGTGTGATATTATAATACCTCATAACACATTATTCTTAGCATATTAGACACTCTTAGTCTTATCCCACAGGTGCAAGTTAACTTAAACCTTCCGAACGTGCGGGGTGCTACCCGAGTCATTTCTTTAACCACAAACCTTTGTTTAAGGGATTCCTTTGACCTAAAGCTTTAGTTTTGTTTCCTTGATATTACTACACATTTTCAGTCTTATTCTCCCAATGTGCTATACGCAATCATATATACCTTATATAACCACGCCACGTTACGTATTTTACGTAAGAGAAGAGAGAAAAATAACACGTGGGGTTTCACATTCTCCCCCCCTTAAGNAAAGACTACGGTCAAATAAAAAGTCTACGACTGAAATAATGCGGCTCGGAGACGTCCGACTTCCGCCATAAAACTAAAGGCCTTCAAATACTTCAAAAAAATCGGTTAAATTAGGCTACGTTCGGCAAAAGAAAAGGGGCTTTGATAAAATCAGCCCCGAATAATGTGAAAGCTTCAAAATTATTAGCCTTCGAGAAAACCTCACGAGGTATTCAATTATCGTCGCACATCGACTTGCAATCGAGGTTCGAATCAATCGAACCATCGAAAATTCAAACGAATGTAAAAACATGCCAAGGCATAACAATATTTTTACAAGTCTTTAGCCAGAAAGGGGAAAAAGTGTAGCCATTTTAAAGGTCGAATTGGCCCAATCTAAAAAGAGCCTAAGGGCTGATATGTAAGAGCCTAAGGGCAAACTTAAAACAGTCTAAGGGACAACCTAAAAGAGCCTAAGGGCCGATGTTTAAAGCCTAAATGGCCGATACTTAAAGAACTTAAAAGCCGAAGCACACCATGCTCGGGGCCTTTCCCAGTTCAGACTTGAAAGTCCCGAGCTGAAGCTTAGCTTGAAGATCGGACCCTAAGTGGTCACCTGTTATCGATTGTTAATAGAACAAAAAACCTAATGGTTTTGTATTCTAATTCCAATACATCGGAGTGATCATCAACAATACCAAATCGCATTGCAAAGGTAAAGGAAATACGGAAAATAAAAAAACACAAATTGAAGACAAAACCAAGGTTTCTTTATATACAGATGATGGTCCAAAAGTATGTTTACAAAGATCCCACACGGAGCTCTTTCACAAAAAAAAGAAAATGAAAAAAGCTCAGTCTACTGTCGGGGTCACTCGATCGGAGGTAGTTTTATCAGGAGCTGCATCTTCGATGACTTGACCTTAGGCAGCCTGACCTTCGGTGGCCTCTTCCTCCCCGGCGACTTCTCCCTTATCTTCCCCACTTTCGGATCCACTGACAGGATCCTCATCGAAAGAAAGAAATGGCGCCGTTTCCTCTTCCAAGGCCTTCACCTTATCGATCTCGGCAGAAATATCAAAGCCTTCGACTCGACCCTCCTCAAGAATTTGAAGTTCGTTCAAGAATTTGAAACAGAAGCTAAATCGTTCAATAACTTAAAAAAAAACAGAAGCTTAATCCGATTTTGGGGGTTCTAAGTTCAAATCCACGAAGGTTTCCAACGGAATATAATATGGAGTTTTCCCTACTACAGGTATGTTAAGGCTATCCCTTCTTTCTTTTTTGCATGATCTATACGACATGAACGAAATGACAAAATGCACAACTTCCATAAAATACTCTATTCGTAGAAATACTAGAGATGTGTATATTCTTATCCTTTCACATGTCATATTACTCTATCATCTGTTCATGGGGTCTCAGAAATATGTAAGTTTGTAAAGTTTATATCATGATATTAATCAGAGGCATAATGGCCTTATGATGTACCGAGAGATTTTATTGACATATTTCATATGCATTTCATACATTTATACATGCACATTGACCCATGAACAGATGGCGTTATATACACGTATATATGTATGTATATATATGTATATGGGATATGGGAAAGGTTATGGCGTTATATACGCACCACCACCTGATCAGCTGGTATACGTTGATGATTTCCCACACTGGCTGATATGATATGATATTATAGGATGCCCTCAGAGGCCTGATGATGTTACGAAACATGTACCTATGCACGACATGACATTCATACGCATATGCATGACATTATAACTATTTCATGAATTACAGAGTTATCCAGACTTACAGGTTGAGTCATTTACTCAATGTTTCTTCCATATCTATTATGTACTTATTTATGTGCCTTGCATACTCGGTACATTATTCGTACTGACGTCCCTTTTGCTTGGGGACGCTGCATTTCATGCCCGCAGGTCCTGATAGACAGGTCGAGAGTCCTCCAAGTAGGCTATCAGCTCAACGAAAGGGGTTGGTGCGCTCCATTTGCTCCGTAGTTGCTTATGTGGTCAGTAAGATTAGGACATGTACTAATTAGTATGGCGGGGCCCTGTCCCGACCTGTATGACGTTTATGTACACTTAGAGACTTGTAGATATATGTCGTGTACGTGAAAGATTGTACGTCCTTATCGGCCTATGTTTTGAGTTTATAAATGATCATGTTGGCCTATTAGGCCCGTATGTCACGTGTACATGATGATGTAATAAGAAAGATACATTACGTTGGTACTCGGTTGAGTAAGGTACTGGGTGCCCGTCGCGGTCCATCCTTTGGGTCGTGACAAAAGTGGTATCAGAGCAGGTCTGTCCTAGGGAGTCTACAAGCCGTGTCTAGTAGAGTCTTGTTTATGGGTGTGTCGTGCACCACACTTATAAGCAGGAGGCTACAGGGCATTTAGGACTGTCACTCTTTCTTCTACTCTAGATCGTGTGGTAGAGTTCAGTCGTAGAAATTCAAATTCCTAAATTCTGTTATATTTGTAATAAGATGATACCTACACCCAAAAAGACGGTTGGTAAGAGAAATAGCTGTGGAAGTGTTGAATTGAGGAACTCGATTTGCATCTTGATTATGATGAGTAAATGCGACGTCTTTAGCGGATCATGCATGTACTAAAAGGTGCACAGTCATTGATAAGGAGCATTTAGAAAGAATACTTATCCTCTCTTACAGTAAAAAAAGGAATATCGGAATCGGAAGTTAGACACAAGTTGCAACAAGTAAAAGAAGCAAGGTGAAGAAGGGTACCAGGTACCCCATTAATAAAAATTACCATTATTTACCATTCAGGAAGGGAGATATAAGCATTTTGAATTACCTTCAACAGTAATAGATGTACGTGCAATCAAGCTATCGGATATGGTTTAAGAGAAGGACAGGATAGTAGGATCCGAATGGGGTTAGAGTAACCCAAAATGATGAATGGATGGTTTGTGTTAGTTGACATTTCCGAAGGATATTACAAAGGTGCTAATAGATCTCCTTGTAAGACACCCAGATGGTGCACTCTCAGATAGTCAACTAGATATGAGTACTGCAAGGATAGGCACTGGATGCCTCGAAGGGATAACTATTATCGTGGTATGGCTCCCATCCCTGATAAAGAAAGAATGTTAGGCAACTTGAAGAGCCAGTAGGTGGAGCAAGGCGAGCTAAAAGCAGAATAATGTCTTGTTCAAGTTTTTGGAATAAAGTAATAGATATAAATATTAGCAGGAAGTAAGAAGAAGGGTCAATGATGCATTATGAGTATGATGTAATACATGAATGACAACGGTAGATCAAAAAGGTGACAGTATTACAGAATCTATAGTCAAGCAAAGGAAAATACAAGAGGTGATAGGCCATGAGACAAAAAAAAATATAGGCCATAAAGTCATATCCTCATTTCGAGAAATAAGTTCGCAACTCTGATGCGATTACTGTAAGGACCCGTAAAATTTCTTGTTTAAGATAATGCCCGAATAAGTCCCCGAGTTGTTATAACTGTAGAAATCCTTAAAACGGACCTATTTTGAATAAAAAGTACCCCGGAATTTGAAAGATGTAATTTTCCAGAAGTTGGGTGTTATGCGACGCACTATGCGATCGCATAATAGGTATGCAGACCGCATGATGGTCGCATACCTGGGCAGGCCACTACCCAAATTGAGGACAACTATGCGGTTCAGAATGCGATCGCATTCTGGTTATGCGGACCGCATAGTTGTCGCATTCTTGCCCATTGGTTTTGGGTTAGGGAGGTTATGCGACCACTATGCGGTCCGCATAACCAGAATGCGATCGCATTCTGGTTATGCGGACCGCATAGTTGTCGCATTCTTGCCCATTGGTTTTGGGTTAGGGAGGTTATGCGACGCACTATGCGATCGCATAACGTGTATGCGGACCGCATAGTGGTCGCATAACCTCCCTAACCCAAAACCAATGGGCAAGAATGCGACAACTATGCGGTCCGCATAACCAGAATGCGATCGCATTCTGGTTATGCGGACCGCATAGTGGTCGCATATCTGCACAGTGTGTTTTTAATTTTCGCTCATCTTGAGGGCCATTCTGCGACTGGTCTGCGGACCGCATGTCAGGAATGCGATCGCATTCCTGACCGCATTCCTGTGTCGGGCTCCTAATTTTTTTTAATTTTAAAACCCGACCCCTAGTTAATTAAAACACCCCACACCTTCATTTTAACAAGTTTTCTGAACCAAATAGAGAGAAGCAAAGGAGAGTTCTTGAGAGAGAAAGTGGTTCTTCCATCAATCTGATTTTCAAAGTCCCTCAGGCCTGATATTTCGAGTAATCTTCTTCTTCCTCATTCTAGCAGGTAAGGGTTCCCAACCCTTTTTCCATTAATTTTCTGATTTTAACAAAGGGAGGATTAGCATGGATTGATTCTTGAAAATATTAACTAAGACCTTGCATGCATGTTTTAATAATGGTGTTAATCTAGTAAAAGGAAGTGGGTTGGGGTAAATTGTACAAAGAAGGGGTTGGTAATCTAATGGGGTCACATAGTGTTCGCCAAAATACTTAAGAGAGTTCGAATTGTATGCATGATTTCCAATTCTGTGTTGAATGTGTTTAATTGTGAACTAGATTGACAGTACTAGTCGGTTCGGTGATTTGTGAGTTAAAGTTAAAAAGGGATTTCGACTCCAGGTATGTATGGCTAACTTTAATCTTCGTAAAGTCACCTTGTTGGTGCCGGAACAGCCGCTATGTGATAATTGTCTGAGTATGTGTAAATTGGGTGTTCTGAATATGTTGAGGCATGATGTCCTACTCTCTGGCTGTCTAGTTGAATTCCATGTATTATGCTATTCGGAATTGTGAAAAATGCTTTTACCATATGTAAGGTTGGTTAAATACCCTAGTATGTTGGTATGAAAGATTGGTAACAAACCCAAGCATGTGAACATGACTAAGTGCTAAGGGTTGTGAAATGAAATGATGAACATGAATTGTGGTTGATTTAATCGTACTACGCTGATTGTGATAATATCTTATATGACTCGTAGTTGGGCAAGATTTGTTGTGACTTGAACTCATATGGATTGGTTGTATTGAAATTGTGTCCTTACAATGAAATTCTCTATGATTGAGTTGTGAATTGAAAATGTCGACGTGGAATATGATTGTCTGGTGGGATTGCGTTGCGCGCCGCAACAGGAGGAATAAGGGTGGAATATGATTGTACGGTGGGATCGGGTTGCACGCCGCAACATGACTTAATAAGGCTGAGTTGTGATTGTCCGGTGGGATCGGGTTGCACGCCGTAACATAATAAATAGATATGATTGTCAGGTGGGATCGGGTTGCGCGCCGCAACAGGTAGAAATAAGGGCGGAATGTTGAGAAGGGATAAGGGTGGAGTGTGATGGTGTTGAGATAAGAACTTGTGGAACTTTAATTGTGATTATTTCGGTATCTCTGCATTGTGACTGTTTGATATCTATGATTGTTTCTTATCTGTGCATTATTGATCTTGCTTAGAGTAAAGTTTGTTCATACATACTAGTACTATTCAATGGTACTAACGTCCCTTTTGCCACGGGCGCTACATTTTGTGATGATTGTAGGTTGTTCCATAGCAGGTAACTCAGCACACCGACAGTAGTGCTTCCTCTCCGTTTTGTCAGCCGTGTTGGTGAGCCCTATTTCCTCTCGGGGCCATGTGTGGTTCATGCCACCTTCTCTTTGGTCTGTTTAGTATTGTAAGGTATAGCCGGAGCCTTGTTGCCGGCAAGTATAGTATAAACTCCTACTACTTGTAGAGGCTCCGTAGACACAATGTGGGTATGGTACATATGTATTTTGGATAGTGACAAATCGTGGTCCATGTAGTAGAAGTATGTATATTGTATGTATTTTGGTAAGAAATTGGTATCATATGTTGTTAGCGCTAAGAAGAAGAAATGAATTCAAGTTGTAATTTTATGACTAAGACTAACTTGCTATTGCACATGTATATTATATTGAAATCACGGGGGCAATGCGTGGGATAGGAAAGGCAAATCCAGGTCCGCTTGACTGGGGTTCCCCGATTGAGCGCCGGTCGTGTCCCTCGGTTTTGGGGCATGACAAACTTGGTATCAGAGCCTAAGGTTTTAAAAGTGTCCTAGTATGTCTCGGACCCGTGTCTAGTAGAGCCTTTCTTATCGGTGTGTTGTCGACCACATCTACAATTAGGGGGCTACCATTTAGGAAAATACCCTTTCATTGTTATTCTGTATCGAGCGGTGAAGTGAAAAGTGAAATTATCCTTGCCTAACTCGTGCATTGTTCCGAATTTTCAGTAAATGGCACCAAATAAGAGGGCTCAACTCGGCCTTGAGGCCAATGCCACCCCAAGTATGGCATGAATTCCGTACCAGATGGTGCGGGTGAGAGTGATTCCCCGACCTTGAATCTGCCTGGCCTTTCTGTTCCAGACCAGAGTGTTCCTATTCCTACTGCGGCGAAGGGTGCTACAATCCCTCCCGCTGACATTCCTGATCCTTCTTCAGTTCCAGCTTCCGGTCCCGGTACCTCCGATGGTGACCTTTGGGGAGCTATCCATATGTTGACTCAGTTGGTGGACGCTCAGGCCCAAAGATCTCATGTTTCCCCTGCGTCTTCTAGCGGGCAGGGAGATTCCTCCGATTCCAGAGTCAACCAGTTTCTGTGGTTGGCCCCTCCAGAGTTCTCAGGTACTGATCTAGAGGCCGATCCGCAGGAGTTTCTAGATGAGATGTACAAGACTCTTCGGGTTATGAAGGCTACAGAGACAGATGGGGTTGAGTTAGCTTCTTATAGGCTGAGGGGAGCAGCATATTAATGGTTCGAGATGTGGGAGGGCTCCCTTGGGGAGGGAAGTCCTCCGGCGAGGTGGGATGAGTTCGTCGATGCTTTCATGGATCACTTCTTGCCTGCCGAGACTATGGTAGCCCGTGCTACAGATGTTGAGGTCCTCAGACAGGGCAGCATGAGTGTGTGGGAGTACCACATGGAGTTCGTGCGATTGTCTAAGTATGCTCCTCACTTGGTGTCGACTATGGATGCCAGGGTTGCTCCTCACTTGGTGTCGACTATGGATGCCAGGGTTCGACGTTTCGTTCAGGGCCTTAGTCCCTTGGTTGTGAATGAAGCTGCTACAGCTGCCTTGCACTTAGACATGAATTATGGGAAGATTGTGGGATTCGCCCAGGGTACAGAGGCTAGGAAATTGAAGATAAGGTCAGAAAGAGTGAGTAGCAGCAGGGCCCGGTCAGCGGGCCCCTCGGGGAGTTCACTTGGAGGAGGGAGACCAGTTCATGGGAGAGGGTCAGCAGGGCCGTCCTAGTCTTACGCACAGTCCTCAGCTAGTGCACAGCCATCCGTGCACAGTTATCAGTAGGGAGGTCGTTTTGGACCCGGTTCAGCTAGCAGGAGGTTTCCTCAGTCAGGACGTTTGGGTGGGAGATCCTAGCAGCAGTGACAAGGCCCATGCCCTAAGTGTGGGAGGTTTCATACTGGATCTTGTTACATGGTTATCCCGGTGTGCTATAGAAGAGGAGTGAGATATTCAGCAGGACTGTCATGCGCCCAGTTAGGGCCCAGGCAGGGGTTTTACTCAGTCATCCGGTTCTTCAGTCGCCACATCCTCAGTGCGTCCTCCATCTCCAGCAGGGCACAGTGCGGTTAGGGGTGGAGTACGAGATAGGGGTGGACCCAGCCGATTCTATGCTTTAAGTGGTCGCCAGAGTGCGGGGGCTTCTCTAAATGTTGTCACATGTATTTTGACTGTACAAGCCCTTGATGTTTATGCTCTTATTGATCCGGGGTCCTCTTTGTCTTATGTTACCCCTTTTATCGCTTCAGGTTTTGGAATAGAACCCGAACAATTTCATGAGTCGTTCTCTATATCGACTCCGGTTGGTGATTCTATTACAACCGCACGAGTCTATAGAAATTATGTTGTCACGGTGTGTGGTCAAGCTACCACAACCGATCTTATCGAGCTTGGGATGGTAGATTTTGATGTTATCATGGGAATGGACTGGCTTTATTTGTGCTTTGCTAAACTCGACTGCCGAACCAGAATTATGAGTCTCGAGTTTCCTAATAAGCCAGTTATCGAGTGTATGGGGAATGATGTTTTGCGAGAGGTAGGTTTATTTCCTATCTTAAGGACTCCAAGATTATCAGGAAGGGATGCATCTATCATTTGGTCCGGGTCGCGGACACCACTTCAGAGGTGCTTTCTCCCGAGTCCGTGCCGGTTGTGAATGAGTTTCTTGAAGTATTTCCGGACGAGCTTCCAGGGATTCCGCCAGATAGAGAGATCGATTTCGGGATTGATGTACTACCGGATATGATAAGTTGGTACTTTACCAACTTATCTCCTCTCAATATTTAGACTTTGGTGTAATTTTGATAGAAAAGTAGGACATTTTCTGAGGTTTATTGGCAATTTTCAGGTATTATGTGATTTAGAGAAGAAATGGAAGAAATCAAGTCAAAATAGGACAAAATGAAAGGAAATGACTGAAGTCAGATGCTCTTCGCGATCGCAAGGATTGACCTGCGATCGCAGAAGTCAACAAGAGCGTGAACCGCGATCGCACAGTTGATTAGGCGATCGCGGAGAAAGAATGTGACCCCTGCTCTGAAATGTACTACGCGATCGAATTGAGGAATACGCGATCGCAGAACTTGAGGACTAAACCTTATGCGATCGCAGGAAAGGTCACGCGATCGCAAAGCTTCAGGAGTAACGCCTACGCGATCGCAAACATAGTTCCGCGATTGCGGAGAACAAAGATCTGGGCGAAAACTGGGCAGATTTGTAATTTTATATTTTTATCCCCAATTCCTATATACTCGACCTAGCAGCCATTTTTGGATATCTTTGGCAAGAAAATAATATCTTTGAATATATTTTGTGCTTTGTAAATATATTTTGAGTAGAGAAGAACAAGTATTGATTTGTGGGTTTACACACACACTTTGGATTTGTAGATTTCGACATTGTGGTGAAGT
>ML278433.1:10282-26534 GCA_005239495.1 Nicotiana undulata
ACCCGCTCATATTTGTAAAATCGTGAAATACATTGGATCGTTACTCGAGTGTAATACCCGAAGCATCGATACTTGTTGCCATCGATCATTTTAATTGCTTTCTAGGTTAGTTTATAGTTTCGCATTTAGATATAAAACAATTTTCTACATAAAAATCGTATTTGTTTGGCACTGCGCGATAAGTGATAATTCTCTAGCATTCCTAAACGCCCTCATATTCTTCTCTGTGGGATTCGACCCCAACCTTGTTAGGTTACTATATTTGACAACGATCGCTTACATTCTTTTAAGGTGTAAATTGAGCGTATCAGGATACGCAGCAAATATCTATTCCACCTTACAGAATGGCGCCAGCAGAGTTGAGGGAGTTAAAGGAACAAATTGAAGGACGTATTAGAAAAGGGGTTCATTCAGCCGAGTGTGTCGCCTTGGGGCGCACCGGTTCTTTTTGTCAGAAAAAAGGATGGGTTGCTTCGGATGTACATTGATTATCAGTAGCTCATCAAAGTCACAATCAAAAACAAGTATCCATTGCCTCGGATAGATGATTTGTTCGACCAATTGCAAGGTGCAAGGGTTTTCTCCAAAATTGATTTACGGTCTGGGTATCATCAGTTGAAGATCAGAGAGCAGGATATTCCTAAGACCGCCTTCAGGACTTGTTATGGTCATTTTGATTTTTTGGTAATGTCCTTTGGACTGACCAATGCTCCAGCAGCTTTCATGGATCTTATGAACCGAGTTTGCAAGCCATTTCTAGACTTCTTCGTGATTGTTTTCATTGATGACATCCTTGTCTATTCGCGGAAAATCATGTTAACCATCTTAGGGCAGTTCTGCAGACTCTTCATCATCACCAGTTGTATGCTAAATTTTCGAAATGTGAGTTTTGGCTAGAATCAGTCACCTTTTAGGGTCATGTTGTTTCCAGAGAAGGAATTCAGGTTGATCCCCAGAAGATCGCGGCAGTGAAAGATTGGCCTAGACTAACGACCCCGACAAAGATTCGCAGTTTCTTGGGTCTAGCTGGGTATTATCAGAGGTTTTTGGAGGGATTCTCTACCCTCTCCTCCCCATTGACTAAATTGACGCAGAAAGCAGTGAAGTTCCAGTGGTCCGACACTTATGAGAAGAGTTTTCAGGATTTGAAGTCGAGATTGACTTCGGCACCGGTATTGACCTTGCCAGAAGGTATAGAGGGATTTGTGGTTTATTGCGATGCTTCAAGGGTTGGTTTGGGGTGTGTGTTGATGCAACATGGGAAGGTTATAGCGTATGCTTCAAGGAAACTCAAGAATCACGAGAAGAATTATCCGACGCATGATTTGGAGCTCGCGACAGTGGTGTTTGCATTAAAAATTTGGCGGCATTATCTTTATGGGGTCCATGTGGACGTGTTCTCAGACCACAAGAGTATTCAGTATTTATTCAAGCAGAAGGAGCTGAATCTAAGGCAGCGGAGGTGGTTAGAATTGCTTTAGGATTATGATATGAACATCTTGTACTATCCAGGGAAGGAGAATGTGGTGGCCGACGCTCTCAGTCGGACGTCTATGGGTAGTTTGGCTCATTTGGAAGCGGATCAGAGGCCCTTGGCTCGGGAGGTTTATCTATTGGCCAGTTTCGGGGTTTGTCTTTCGACCTCAGACAAAGGGGAGGTTATGGTGCATAATGGGGCAGAATCGTCACTTGTAGCGGAAGTCAAAGAAAAGCAGTTTATTGATCCAGCATTGACACAGTTGAAAGAGGCAGTTCTGAATAACAAGATTTCGACATTTTCACTCGGCAGCGATGATGGGGTATTGCGATGTCAAGGTAGGCTATGTGTTCCAGATGTCTGAAATCTTCGGGAGAGGGTAATGGCGGAGGCTCATAACTCCAGGTATTCTGTGCACCCAGGCTCTACGAAAATGTATCATGATCTTCGAGAAATTTATTGGTGGAGCGGTATGAAGAGGGGTGTGGCGGACTTCGTATCTAGATGCCCGAATTGTCAGCAGGTGAAGGCCGAGCATCAGCGGCCCGGTGGATTAACTCAGCTTATGGAAATACCGACGTGGAAATGGGAGATGATCAACATGGATTTCGTGGTAGGGTTACCTTGCACTCAGCGCAAGTTCAATTCAATTTGGGTGATAGTGGATCGACTCACAAAATCAACTCACTTTTTGCCAGTCAAGTCCACCGATACTGCAGAACGGTACACTCAGTTGTATATCAAGGAGATAGTCAGACTTCATGGCACTCCAGTTTCTATTATCTCAGATCGAGGAGCCCAGTTCACCGCTAATTTTTGGAGGAAATTTCAGCAAGGTTTGGGTACTCAGGTAAATCTCAGCATGACTTTCCACCCACAAACTGATGGTCAAGCGGAGCGGACTATTCAGACGCTTGAAGATATGCTACGAGCTTGTGTATTAGATTTCAAGGTTAGTTGGGATGATCACTTGCCGCTTGTCGAATTTGCTTACAATAACAACTTTCATGCTAGTATTCAGATGGCCACATTTGAGGCATTGTACAAAAGAAGGTGTAGATCTCCGATTGGATGGTTCGAAGCTTGTGAGGCGGAATTATTAGGGCCAGATCTTGTGCACCAAGCTATGGAAAAAGTTAGAGTCATTCAGGAGAGGATGAAAACTGCTTTGAGTCGTCAGAAATCCTATGCGGACGTTCGTCGAAGAGCATTGGAATTCCAAGTAGATGATTGGGTGTTCTTGAAGGTGTCTCCTATAAAGGGGATCATGCGATTTGGGAAGAAAGGGAAGTTGAGCCCTAGGTACGTCGGGCCATATCAGATCGCTCAAAGGATAGGACAGGTGGCTTATAGGTTGGAATTGCCCCTTGAAATGTCATTAGTGCACCCGGTGTTCCATGTGTCTATGTTGAAGAAAGTGGTTGGAGATCCATCCGCCATCGTGCCAGTTGAGGCTATTGAGGTTAATGAAGAGTTATCATATGAAGAGGTTCTGGTTGCTATTCTTGATAAGCAAGTCCGTAAATTGAGAAACAAAGAGATTGCTTCTGTTGAAGTGTTATGGCGAAGTCAACGAGTCGAGGAAGCCACGTGAGATGTAGAGAAAGAAATGAGAGAAAAATATCCCCATCTGTTTGAGCAAGTCTAGTAGTGATCGTGCGAACTGTTATCCCTAGGAAATTTGATGTTGTATTCAGATTTGTGTAAAGGCACCTCATTTTTTCCCTAATTGCCTTATTGTTGTGACTTCCCAATGCGTGCTAAAATTGTATATGTTGTTATTAATTGGGTAGTGTGCAACCCTTGAAGTAAATGAAAGTTTTGTGAAAGTTCTGTGATAGGCAAATGATTAATAGTAGTGTAGATTGGTAATGATTAATTGAAATACATACGGTGTATTGAGGTGATTGAATTGTATGGGACTCACTAAAATGACCAAATTATGTGCAAGTATGTGACACTAATTGAATCATATGCTAATTTGTGATGTAAAGAGAATGAACTATGTGTAGTTGCCAAAGTAATTGGATATGTGCAGGTGTTGAGGTAATGAATTGTATACCAGTTGTAGGGATAACAGAAATTGTGTAATGATGCTTGGAGATGTGTTTCGGGGGCTCTCTGACAGGTAGATTGGTCTAAATACAAAGGAAACTCTGGCAAAATTTTCAGAATGTATCGGAGTTAGTGAAATTGAGAGTTTGCATGTTATGTTTTCAAAATAAAATGATTTCCAAAAATCCTCATTCGAGGATGAATGATTTTAAGTGGGGGAGGATGTAAGGACCCATAAAATTTCTTGTTTAAGATAATGCCCCAATAAGTCCCCGAGTTTAAAGATGTAATTTTCCAAAAGTTGGGCGTTATGCGACGTACTATGCGATCACATAACGGGTATACGGACAACATGATGGTCGCATATCTGGGCAGGCCACTGCCCAAATTGAGGACAACAATGCGGTCCAGAATGCGATCGCATTCTGGTTATGCGGACCGCATAGTTGTCGCATTCTTGCCCATTGGATTTTGGTGAGGGAGATTATGTGACGCACTATGCGATCGCATAACGTGTATGCGGACTGCATAGTGGTCGCATACCTGCACAGTGTGTTTTTAATTTTGGCCCATCTTGAGGGCCATTCTGTGACCGGTTTGCGGACCGCATGTCAGGAATGCGAGCGCATTCCTGTGTCGGGCTCCTAATTTTTCTAATTTTAAAACCCGACCGCCAGTTCATTAAAACACCCCACCCTTTCATTTTAACAAGTTTTCTGAACAAAATAGAGATAAGGAAAGGAGAGTTCTTGAGAGAGAAAGTGGTTCTTCCATCAATCTGATTTTCAAAGTCCCTCAAGCCTGATATTTCGGGTAATCTTCTTCTTACTCATTCTAGAAGGTAAGGGTTCCCAACCCTTTTTCCATTAATTTTCTGATTTTAAACAAAGGGAGGATTAGCATGGATTGATTCTTGAAAATATTAACTAAGACCTTGCATGCATGTTTAATAATGGTGTTAATCTAGTAAAAGGAAGTGGGTTGGGGTAAATTGCACAAAGAAGGGGTTGGTAATCTAATGGGGTCACATAGTGTTCGACAAAATGTTTAAGAGAGTTCAAATTGTATGCATGATTTCCAATTCTGAGTTGAATGTCTTTAATTGTGAACTAGATTGACGGTACTAGTCGGTTCGGTGATTTGTGAGTAAAAGTTAAAAAGGGATTTCAACTCCAGGTATGTATGGCTAACTTTAATCTTCGTAAAGTCACCTTGTTGGTGCCGGAATAATTGTCTGAGTGTGTGTAAATTGGGTGTTCTGAATATGTTGAGGCATGATGTCCTACTCTCTGACTGTCTAGTTGAATTCCATGTATTGTGCTATTCGGAATGGTGAAAAAAAATGATTTACTTGTGAATGCTTTTACCATGTGTAAGTTTGGTTAAATACCCTAGTATGTTGGTATGCAAGATTGGTAACAAACCCAAACATGTGAACATGACTAAGTGCTAAGGGTTGTGAAATGAAATGATGAATAGGAATTGTGGTTGATTTAATCGTACTGCGCTGATTTTGATAATGTCTTATATGACTCGTAGTTGGGCAAGATTTGTTTTGACTTGAACTCATATGGATGATAGGTTGTATTGAAATTGTGTCCTTATAATGAAATTCTCTGTGATTGAATTGTGAATTAAAAATGTTGACGTGGAATATGATTGTCTGGTAGGATCGTTGCGCGCCGCAATAGGAGGAATAAGGGTGGAATATGATTGTACGGTGGCATCGGGTTGCACGCCGCAACAAGACGTAATAAGGCTGAGTTGTGATTGTCCGGTGGGATCAGGTTGCGTGCCGCAACATAATAAATAGATATGATTGTCAGGTGGGATCGGGTTGCGCGCCGCAATAGGTAGAAATAAGGGCGGAATGTTGAAAAGGGATAAGGGTGGAGTGTGATGGTGTTGAAATAAGAACCTGTGAAACTTTAATTGTGATTATTTCGGTATCTCTGCGTTGTGATTGTTTGATATCTATGACTGTTTCTTATCTGTGCATTGTTGATCTTGCTTAGAGTAAAGTTTGTTCATACATACTAGTACTATTCAATGGTACTAACGTCCCTTTTTCCGGGGCGCTACATTTTGTGATGATTGTAGGTGGTTCCATAGCAGGTAACTCAGCCCACCGACAGTAGTGCCTCCTCTCCGTTTTGTCAGCCGTGTTGGTGAGTCCCATTTCTTCTCGGGGCCATGTGTGGTTCATGCCACCTTCTCTTTGGTCTGTTTAGTATTGTAAGGTATAGCCGAAGCCTTGTTGCCAGCAAGTATAGTATAAACTCCTACTACTCGTAGAGACACAATGTGGGTATGGTACATATGTATTTTGGATAGTGACAAATTGTGGTCCACGTAGTAGAAATATGTATATTGTATATTTTGGTAAGCATTTGGTATCATATGTTGTTAGCGCTAAGAAGAAGAAATGAATTCAAGTTGTAATTTTATGACTAAGACTAACTTGCTATTGCACCTGTATATTATATTGAAATCACGGGGGTAATGCGTGGGATAGGAAAAGCAAATCCAGTTCCGCTTGACTGGGGTTCCCCGGTTGAGCACCGGTCGTGTCCCTCGGTTTTTGGGCGTGACAATTACCAAAAGGAAAAGTTAGACCCATAGTAATATAAACCAGTATGGATTGATGAAAAAAATAAAATAAACATGAATTATGGACTGAATGATTGGATAATAGTCGACATCATGAGAATTTCAAATTTCGTTCTGGCAATAGTAGAATGGACAACAGAAGAAGATTAATGAGAAATCCAGAGAATGGTCATTCAGGAAGGCGCTTCCCTAAAGCAAGCAATGTGGGACAAGTTAAGCTTAAGGGACTGTATGTACCAGTTACATTAAGTGTCACCCTCACGAGTAAGGAATTTTGTTATCCTTGGTACAAAAGGATTACCATAAGGCGAGTAAGGGTCATCAATGATGTGAAAAGATGCCAAATATGAAAAGATAAAACATTTATACGTAAATCATCGTAGTACTAAATCTTAATACCCCCAAAAGGGGGGAATATGGAGTGTGTGGTGTATCTTCTCCATATGCAAGTTGATGATTTAATGATATTGGAAGCATATCTTCTCTATATGCTGGATTGTTAATTGATTCGACGTAGCACATTATCTCTTTATGCACCGATGTGGTTTTATCTGTGTTATATGATTAAATGGCACCATTGTTGTGTACTTGTAAAATTCAAGAAATGAACAGGTTATTAGGGGGTATAATTAATAATTCTTGCCACTATTACCTCGTCGATGTTAGTTATGATACTTGTTGAGTACATGGGGTCAGTTGTACTCATACTACACTTCTGCACCTTTCCTGCAGATCTTGGAGCTGAGTTGTTGTGGATGACGAAAGCTGGCATTGAAGATGTAGCTACTTGTTTCCGAGTATAGCTAACACTTATCCTGGTAGCTTTGGATTCATACTCTATTTATGAATATTCCAAAATGATGTTGTATTTATTTTCGTCCCATCTTTGTAAATCAAAATCCTGGTAGCTCCTGACTTACAAATCCTTGTGATAAGGAACGATTAATATCCTAAGGATGTGGTACACACTACCCTCTTCACACCTCACTTGAGGGATCTCACTAGGTTGTTGTTGTTATTTAGCTATTTCTTTTATAGATTATTTATGATCTTCATTAGAATTGTGTAACAGTTATTTTTCTTACCTAGCAGGTTGAGTTAGGTGCCATCATTACTCGGAGGAATTGTGTTGTGACAAATCCATATCCAAAATCACCTCTTCCCTTGATCTAAAACTCGAAATCGTAAAAATGAGCTCAAAATCTCGAAATCGGACACCTTAAATCACTAACAACAAATAATACTCTACACGATCGCGGCCAAACCCACGCGATCGTAATGAACAATCCAGCACTGCCTTGTGAACCTTTAGTGCAAATGCAGCTAGGTCACGTGAATGCGAAGGCCAACTAGCCTCTCCTCTATGCACTTCGTGAACACAAAGCTACGTATGTGAATATGATAGCCATCGCCCACAACACTCAGCGAATGCGAGCACATCCCTGCGAACGCGATGCCCAAATATCAAATAGCCAAAATCCCTCTCAACGATCGCGATCCTTGCTCCGTGATCATGATGCACTGCAACACACCAGCTGCTCCAAGCTCAACCAATATGTTCCGAAACGACACCAAATCACACTAAGCCTCACGGGACCCCATCCAAGCATACCGACAAGTCCATATACATTAACCAACCTATCGACCTCAAATAAATATTCGGACATACGCCTTCCAAAATCAGTCTCGAAGCTATCAGAAGCATCAAAAATCCATTTCGGAGTCGCCTACACAAAATTCAATCTCCAGTCAACTCTTTCTGTTTAAGCTTCCAATCTTGGAACTAAGTATCCCAATTCACTTTGAATAATCCCCGGAACCAAACCAACCACCTCGGAACGTCACATAACCACAACTGAACATAGAAGGAGTAATAATAGGGAAACAGGGCTACAATACACAAAACGACCGGCCCAATCGTTACATTCTCCCCGTCCTAAACAAAATGTTCATCCTCGAATGGGTCTACAATCATACCTGGAGTCTCAAATAGGTGTGAATAGATGTTATGCATCTTCCGCTCAGTCTCCCAAGTAGCCTCATTGACTAACTGGCCTCTCCACTGAACTTTCATGGAAGCTATGTTATTTAATCTCAACTTTCGAACATGTCGATCCAAAAAGGCCACTAGATCCATATCATAAGTCAAATCCCCATCTAGTTGTACCGCGATGAAATCCATAAAATGAGACGGGTCACCACAATACGCTCGGAGCATAGAAACATGATACACTAGGTGAACACCCAATAGGCTAGGTGGAAATGCAACCTTGTAGGCCACATCTCCAACTCTTTCAAGCACGTCAAAGGGACCAATACACCGAGGGCTTAAGTTGCCTTTCCTTCCAAACCTCATCAAACCCTTCACGGGCTAAACTCTGGGTAACATCTTTTCACCCACCCTATATGCAACATCACAAACTTTCCTATCATCATAACTTTATGTCTAGACTGTGTTGTACGAAGCCGATCCTGAATGATCTTGATTTTCTCCAAGGCATCCCGAACCATAAGTGCCCAACAACCTAGCCTCCCCCGACTCGAACCAACCAATTTAAGATCAACACTGCCTCCCATATAAGGCCTCATAATGAGCCATATGAATACTTTATTGGTACTTGTTGTTATAGAAACTGATCCCAAGAACCCCCGAAATCCATTACACAAGCGCATAGCACATCCTCAAAGATCTGAATGGTGCGCTCAACATGTCCTTACGTCTAGGGTTGGAATGATGTACTCAACTCAACTCGTGTTCCCAACTCTCGTTGCACTGCTCTCCAAATTACGATGTGAATTGCGCGCCTGATAAGAAATGATGGACACCGGCACACCATGAAGGAGAACAATCTCATGAATCTAGATTTTGTTACACCCTATGTTTTCGTACGTGAAAGTATACGATAAGTAAATTTATATAAGCTCGAAAATGAGATGTTACATCCCCCATTTTTGTACGTTAAAGTTTCATTGTAAGTTAATCGACGTAAGTTCGGGAATGAGATTTTGGAACTATGAGTATTATGCTATTTTAAACAAGTGATAAGTAAATTAGTGAAGGTGTGAGGGTAAGCGAATCGAAGAAAACTAGTTTTGTCGAAGTTTGACATTTCGGGATAAAATATGGTTCGAGTTATAATACCCGGTATTTATGCACTAGTACCTTACAAGGTACCATATTACCATGATAGTAAAGTGTATAAAGTATTTTAAGTAATTTGAGATAATTCTTAATTATATGGATAATTGGGTAATTATAGATTTTAGTGTGAGATTTTTAATTAAGTAAAAGCTAATTAAATAATTAATATATTTTGGATAAGACTAACCCCCCTCCCCCCCACATACACAACGTGGCAGCCAACCATCCCAACCTAATGACTCCTAAGTTATTATGGTAAGGTGGCCTAATTAGGGCCGTTAGGCAAGGATGAGTCATCCTAGTGGGGCCCATACCTAAAGGATAAAAATGACCTCTCTAATTCACCAAAATGATTTGCTCATCTCTACTAATTTAAGAGAGGAAGCTTCAGCAAACTCATTCATAAAAGACTAGATGTTAGCAACATTTTGCTACATAATCATACGAGACTACGTAATGTTATAGCAACGGAATTTTGCGATTCTAAATATGGTACAATCTTTCTCAAAGAATATTATACGGATTTTCCCCTACTTCGATCCGCCGTTACATGTTTTGTCGCAATCAACGTGTGTTGGAGGGATTGTCAAGAGAATTGGTTCAGGTATGTTAAGGCTATCCCTTCTTTCCTTTTGGCATGATCCATACGATACAAGCGAAACAAGCAAATGCACAATTTTCATAAATGACTCTATTCATAGAAATACTAGGGATGCCTATGTTCTTGATTCCCCATGTGTCCTATTGTTCTATCATCTATTCATGGGTCTCAGAAAAATATGTACGTTGATAAGATTTTATTTCATGATATTAATTAAAGTCATAATGGTCTTATGATATCCCGAGAGATCTTTTGACGTACTTCCCATGCATTGCATTCATTTATACATGTACATTGACCCATGACCAGATGGCGTTATATACGCGTATATATATATGTATACATATGTATATGGGATATGGGAAAAGGTTACAGCGTTATATACGCACCACCACCTGATCAGCAAGTATACGTTGATGATGCTGCCCACAGTGGCCGAGATGATATGATGGGATGCCCTCAAAGGCTTAACGATGTTATGAACGCATATACCCATGCATGGTATGACATTTATAAGCATATTCATGCTATTATAAGTATTAAATGATTCACGGAGCTATTCAGACTTATATGTCGAGTCTTTTAATCCATGTTTCTTTCATGTCTATTATTTACTAATTATCATTCCTTACATAATCGATACATTATTTGTACTGACGTCCCTTTTACCTGGGGACATTGTGTTTCATGCTCGCAGGTCCCTATAGACAGGTTGAGAATCCTCCAAGTAGGCTATCAGCTTATAGGAAGGTGTTGGTGCGCTCAATTTGCTCTAGAGTTGCTTATTTGGTCAGTACGATTTGGTTTGATTGGTGGCGGGGCCTTATCCCAACCTTTATGGTATTATCTACTTTTAGAGGCTTGTAGACATATGTCATGTATGTAACAGATTTTATGGCCTTGTCGGCCTATGTTTAGTATACGAGCGATCATTTTGGTCTTATAGGCCTGTATGTCTTATGTATAAGTTGGTATTACATGTTTTATTCTAGTTATCCTATGGAAGCCTTTCCATCTCATTTAACTATGATAGCATGATACAAAAAGATATGTTATGTTGGTACTCGATTGAGTAAGGTACCGGGTGCCCATCGCAGCCTATCGATTTGGGTCGTGACAAAAGTGGTATCAGAGCAGTTCTGTCCTAGGGAGTCTACAAGTCGTGTCTAGTAGAGTCTTGCTTATGGGTGTGTCGTGCACCACACTTATAAGCAGGATACTACAGGGCCTTTAGAACTGTCACTCTTTCTTCTTACTCTAGGTCGTGTGGTAGAGCTCAATCGTAGCAATTCAAATTCCTATATTCTATTTTATTCGTAATACAACGATACCTACCTCCAAAACGACAGTTGGTAAGAGATTGAATGTGGCCGTGAAAGAGTTAAGTCAGAGGAACTCGATTTTGCATCATTCTTATGATGGATAAATGTGAAGTTTTCAGCAGAACATGTGTGTACTAAGACGTGTAAGCTTCTTGATATGGAGCCTTAAGGCAAGAATATCTATCCACCCTTATGGTAAAAAGCAATAAGAGGATCGGAAGGTAGACACAAGTTTCAGCAAGTAAAAGAAGCAAGGTAAAGAAGGGTACGAGGTACCCAGTTAATGAAGATTAACATTATTTACAATTTAAGCAAGGAAATATAAGCATTTTGAGTTACCTTCAATTGTAACAGAGGTATGTACAATTAGTCACACCCATCTCAGTTATGCTCCATAGGAGACAATAGATATAGTTTAAGAGAAGGACGGGATATCAGGAACCTGATGGGGTTAGAGTAACCCAAAACGATGGTTGGATTATTTGCATTAGTTGACATTTTCGAAGAATATTATAAACGTGCTAACGAATTCTCCTTATGAGACACCCAGATGGTGCACTCTAGAGTAGTACATCTAGATATGAATACTAGAATGATAAAAAAAAAATTACAAAGACAGGCACTAGAATCCTGGAAGGGATAAATATTACCTTAGTAGGGCTCTTGTCCCTAATGGAGCGACATTGTTAGGCAACCCTAAGAGCCAGGGGATGGATCAAGGGGAGCTAAAAGAAAAGAAATTTCTTGTTGGAGTTTTCAGAATAAAATGATAGGCGTAATGTTAGCAGGGAAATAAGAAGAGAGTTAATGAAGCATTATGAGTAAGATGTGACATATGGATGAAAACGGTAAAAAAAAACAAAAATGATGATAGTATTACAGAGTCTATAGCCAAGGGAAGGAAAAGATGAGAGTGACATGCCTTGAGACAACAAAAGAGTATAGGCCATAAAGTCATATCTTCATTTCAAGAAATAAGTTCGTGACCCTAACGTGATTACCAGAAAGAAAAGTTAGACCTCAGAGTAATGGAAATCAGTATGGGCTGGCAAACAAGATAAACATAACATGAATTAGGGACTGAGTGATTGATAATTGTCGGCATCATGAGAATTTAAGAGATTGCATTCCGGCAATAAAAGAATGGACGACAGAAGAATAATCTTTAAAGGTCATTCAGAAAGACGCTTCCCTAAAGCAAGCAATGTGAGCAAAGTTAAGCTTAAGGGACTATGTGTGCCAGTTACACTAAGGTCACCCTCGTTATCCTTGGTGCAGAAGGATTACCGCAAGGCGAGTAAGGATCATCAATGATGTGAAAAGAAGACAAATATAAAGAGGTAAGACATCCATAGGTAGATCATCGTAGCACTAAATCTTAGTACTCCCCTAAAGGGAGGGGGATATGGAGTGATGTGGCATTAAGACAGAATTAAGTGGTTCTAGTAATTATGGAATAGTAAAGGATGAATGCGATAAAAACGAGAAAGGAATGAGATTGAACTTATCCAAATCCTACCGAGATGATACGATTCAAGAACATTATGCAAGTACGACGCCAAGTAGAGGAAGTATGGGTTCCTGCCCGAGATGTTATTGATATATAAGGAGCCAGTGCGAGACGTAAGTTAAGACAACGGAAATAACCCAAGAAAGATTACACGGAATATTGAGATGAGAATGGGCCAACGAGTAGTTAGTAGTTTATTCAGGAAGAGCCTAGTTATGGCTAGACAAGAGGATACAAACAAATCAACAGATTGTGAGAGATAAACATAGTGAACCCCAACATAGTGAATTCGGTCTCGTTGTCATGATATTGTAGTCCTTGAGAAATATTCAGATAGCAGTGGGGTAGTTAAAGGTACCATATGAGTGTTACGAAAATAAAAGAGAGTGACACTGGGAAGACAGTCAAAATATTAGTTGGGAAGCAACCCTACAAGCACAAGTGCGTAGAGGTAAATAACTATGGATAATTATAGGCGAGGAAGGACATAAAAAATTCTTTCAAGTATACGATGTAATAATCCCACAGCTTTACAAGAGTCGGAAGGTCTTCCCTACGTACTACAATGAAGGACTAGTTGAGGAAATAAGGAAGAATGCTTTAACCTAATCACAATGACCGAAAGAGGAAATGGTCTTATAACAATAGTCTCACAACAACGTACGCACTCCATAAGAAAGTGGCAACTGTCGTGGTTAATGAACGGGAAGACGAATCAAAATGTGATATTCAAGATCATATGGGTTGTATGGAATTCCAATATGTGTGAGCACTAAGATAAGCTAAGTATGCACGCAACAAGGGGCAGAAAGACCAGAAAAGTAATAGCTTACGTTTAAAGGAATCTCAGAAGGAACAAAAGGAATTATTCGATCAATGATCCAGAGCTAGTTGCGCTATGAATGCACTCAAGATTTCAGAGTATTATCCAAGCAGCATATATGTTGACCATCATATAGTTGCAGAAAACTCCAATATAAGTTAGAAGAAAGAATTGAATTCCTGTCATAAACAAAGGATAGAATTGTTAGATGATGGTATCACGGATATTTCATAGCGTCCGTGAAAGGATAAAGTTTGTCACAACCCAAATTACCAACCTTAGGGATCGTGATGGCGCCTAACACCCCACTTGCTAGGCAAGCCAATGCTAGAACTTGATTAGCCACTTTCTTTTGAATATTTACTTAAACACAATAAGACAATTTAAAATAAACTAAATGTAATATTTTCCAATGAATAACCTCATGAATAATAATAATCAATAAATAAGCCTAACCGCGAACTAAATATATAACTATAAAAATACTCTAGGGTCTGGAGTCACAATTCACAAACTACTAAGAATACTACAAATAATGGGCTGAAAAAAAATGTATCTCTGTTTTGAATGAAATAAAATAGTGTCTAATAATAAGAGAACACTCCAGGAATCTGCGGACGCCAGCAGATCTACCTCGTATCTCCGAATAGTGATGACAGCTACTAAAATCTCCTAACTCTGGCCGGTACCTGGATCTGCACAAAAAGTGCAGAGTGTAGTATCACAACAACCGACCCCATGTACTGAGTAAGTGCAACATGATCCCACTTGTGCACCCTTATCACTCCTTGTTGTGGCATGCAACCCGCTCCCACCAGACATATCATATCATTTTATTTATGAAATTTTTTACAATTCAGGTCAAAGCCTTTCACAATATTTTTGTCTCAACAATTTTAAACATAAGCTGTACAACTCATAATCTTTATCAATTATCATTGCGCAATGAAACCAACCGGAATATATATATATAATAAAACTCTGTCAACCAGCTCATCCTTTTTATGTATCACAATGAAACCAAGGGAACAACCAATACCTCCAAAATACTTGAAACAATATTTAACCACAATTAATGAAACCAAGTAGTCATGGAAACATCAATGAGCATAAAACAGTTAAGCCATGAATCAAATAAATTTGAAACGAGGGAAGAGATCATGTTCAACAAGTAATTCGGTGGTGCATAGATACTCGTCACCTCACCTATACACCACACACATGCAAATTCACATAGCATTTAAGTTTGGGATTCCTATTCCCTCAAGTCAAGATTAAACCAAGCACTTACCTCGAATTCACAAGCAATTCATTGCTCTTGCACAGCTTTTCCTTTTGAATTTTCCTCTAACCTGCTCGAATCTTATCGCAAGTGGTGCAATAAAATCAATTATGGCCTAAAGGAATCAACTTTAATGAAAAACTATGGTTTTCCTACGTTTTCTTATCAAAATACAAAAATCGACCCCTGACCCGCTTGGTCTAAACTCGAGGTTCGGACCAAAACCCGTTTACCCACTCTCCCCCCGAGCACGGATATACAATTGGTTTTGGAATCCGACCTCAATTCGAGGTCTAAATTCCCAAATTTGAAATTCCTAAGTTGTACCCAAAAAACCCCCAATTTTTACCATGAGAACTCTAGAATTTTGGTTGAAATCTTGTTAAAAGTTGTTTAGGAATGAAAGGAATTAGTTAGAGATCACTTACCAATGATTTGGAGAAGTTTGTGTCTTTAGAAAATCGCCTATGGAGGTTTAGGGTTTGAGAGAATTGAAAAAGAAATGAAAACCCCGTCTAAAATCTGATTTAACTCGTTGCGGGTCTCGCATTTGCGAACTAGGTGTAACGACCCAGCCGGTTGTTTTGCGTATTAGGGTCCCGTTTCCTTAAATGAAACCTTCCATGGCGGCTATTCTTGCTTTATGACTCGCGGTATCGGGTGGTTCGGGATTTGGGAATGAATTGGATGGTTTAGGAACACTTGGTTCCTTAAGGCTGGCCTATTTGGCCAAGTTTGACTTTGGTCAACACTTTGAGCAAACGACCTCGGAATCGAGTTCTGGCAGCTCCACTAGCTCTGTACAGTGATTTCGGACTTGGGCGTATGTTCGGCTCGGGTTTCTGATTACCCAGGAGCGTTTCGGCGCCCGAAATGGAAATCAGGATTTCCATAAGTTTAGAATTTGGCCTGGAATGGGACTTCATGCTATCAAAGTCCGAATGGAACTTCGAGGCCGGCAATAGTTCCGTATAGTCATTTATGACTTGTCTGCAAAATTTGGGGTCATTCCGAGTAGTATAGACCTGTTCGGCGCAATGTAATGAATTCTAGAATTTCAAAGTTCTTAAGTTTGATTAATTTGGTTTTGGGGTTGAATTTTGAGTTCCGTTATTGTTTTTCATGTTTCGGAAGTTCGAGCGAGTCCGTATTATGAATACAGACTTGCCGGTGCTTTTGGAGGGGGTCTCGGGGGGCTCAGGGGTGTTTTAGACCCCCGGGAGCTAAGTTAAAAAAACCAGTAATTTTCTGTCTGGTTTCCTTCTCTGCGATCGTAGAAGCAGGGATGCGATCGCAGAGAAGCATTTATGCTAGGCCATCCAATGTTCTCTGTGATCGCAGGCATGCCTCCGCGATCGCATATGGTCCCCTCCCCAACCCTCTGCGGTCACAGACTCATCCCTACGATCGCACAAGTCACCTACCCCCCC
>ML278434.1:0-45009 GCA_005239495.1 Nicotiana undulata
TTGTTGTTGTGTTAGTATTGTTGTTGTTGTTGTTGTAATAGGATTTGGTATGCTGGCAGGTGGTGTGGCTGCCAAAATAGGCAGTTTCTGCCAAAATAAAACCCAGAAAAGCGACCAAAGTTGGTCGCTATTGAACCCAGATTTCCATAATAGCGACCAAAGGTGGTCGCTAATTAACCCAGATTTTCAGAATAGCGACCAACTTTGGTCGCTATGTTATTAAAAAATATATTTTTCCTGGACTTTAGCGTCCAATTGTGGTCGCTTTGGTTTAAAATAAATTAAATAAATTATTAAAAAAATTATTTTTTCTAGAAATTAACGACCAATTGTGGTCGCTTTTATTTAAAACAAATTAAATAAATTAATAAAAAAGCGACCAACTTTGGTCGCTATTTTCCAGATTTTAANAATTTAACATAGCGACCAAAGTTGGTCGCTAATTAGCGACCAACTTTGGTCTCTATGTTAAAGGGACCGACAAAATCGCGACCAAGCCTGTTTGGACGTATTTTGGTCGCTTTTCACTGTTTAGGGACCAACTTTGGTCGCTTTTTGTGATAGTTTTTTCCCGAATTTTTAGTAGGGTCAAGAAATTTGTCTTAACTATATTCGAGTCTCTTAGGTTACACGTCTATCATAAAGGCTGCTCCACAGTTGAAGGAATTTGAATTACAGGTAAGTATAAAGTTTTGAGTTCATTTTCCTCTTTTGCTGATGTATGGTCTGAAAATCGTTTTAGCAATTTTGATTTAAGGAGTTATTGATGCTTGTTCTTATCTTACTTATTTAAGTTGTCGAGCATGAGTTGAAACAATTGTGATGAGCATCGTTGTTTTATTCCCTTAATAATATTTTCTCATTTTTGCCATGCATACTCGGTCATCGACCCCCGAATGCGATCCCAATTTAATTTCTTGGGCTTCTACGTAGATTTCAAAGCTCCCATTCATCCATTTTAGCTCTAAACTTGCTTCTCAACCTGAAATCACATCCTACACAGCATAACACGTGTAAAAAGTACAAAATACTACAATTTAGGCTCAAATACAATCAAAGTGCAGTAATTAATCGGTGAAGTAAAGCCAAAAATCCATGATTCAAGCCCACCATCACATAGCCCAAACTCAAACCATCAGTATTGAGGGCTTTATCTCTTGCATAGTCTTTGATAGCAGCAGACTCTTTTTCTTCCGGAAAAGTTTTTCGGCGTCCTTTGGGCAGTTGAAGATTTATTGCAGCTTTAATCGCTTCCCAACTACCTCCAATATCACTTTCTTGACCCCAAGCCTTTTTCCTCGCATGTTTACTTAATAGCTTATCATAGGCTGCTAGTAACTCCTCTTTAATTATACTTGTCGCAATCTTTGTGTGTGTTGAACCAAGTTACTAGTGAATTTCTACTAATAGTTAAAAAAAGGTCAGCAATCCTGCATGCAGCTCAAATTTTTTATTTGCATATACTTTCTCTACCTAAGTGAGTTTTTCTTCTCATTTCCTTGTACTTTTGTTATTTGAATTTTAATTTTTGTTCTATTTCTTTACGACGACAGTTGATCTTGTCATCTCCCTTCCAGTCAAACAGAGAGTGTAGTAAAGGCATAAAATGTCCACTGCATCACCTCAAAGTGGTCAAGTTGTGCGGTTATTATAGCGGCCTAGGAATCCAATTTTTTCTCGCGTCCCTTTGGAACTTGAGGTAATTGAGAAGCAGCAAACTGCAAGAAATCTTGCTAAGCTCCAGCTTCAAGGTGAAGTACCTCCAGATATTGAGTTGGTCATACTGTAAAATGTGTGTTTCTTAAGAAAATAATAATGTTATTTTTCATTTAAATTTGTGCTAATAGCAGAGATTTGGTTCAGTATTATGATCCCACAAGGGGATAAGGATAATGTACCTGATTTAATTTTATAACTACTGAATTTGTCGCGTGGTTATAAAAGGCCTCATTATATTGATCCTTTTTTTATATATTTAATTACTTTTAACAGTTCAAAGTATAAGTTGTGAAGATTTAATTTTTTACTTTTCAGTTCTTTTATATCTTGTTTGGTTTCACAAAAGGAAGGAGAAAGATATTGGAGAGAAATTTACCTATTTATTTATTTCGCATGAAGTATGGATAATTTACTTAGATGTTTGGTACGTGCGAAGGCAATACAAGAGATATATTTTCTCGTCTTTGTCTTATTTAGAAATAATTTAAAAATTAAAGTGATATCGGGTTTTCTCTTTTGCTTTTCTTATCTTTAGCTTCCCAAAGGAAAATGACTCTTTTTCACAGGTTTCATCCTTCCTTTTTTCACCTATAAAATGTCTCAATTGTTGTATTAATACGATATTTAGTAAAAATTTAATTTTTTTTATAAGCTTCCCAGTAGATCTGGGGTGTTGTATTAGCCAAAAAGAGTTGAATATACAACACTATGGTAGAGATAACCCTTCAAAAAATAGAGGAATCAGCGATTAACCAATAGTTCGTTGCCTCAAACAAAATAAACCTTGCTAACTAACATAAAAGCTCGCCTTATCATATTTACTTCTTATGCAAGGATACTGAATTTTTTCCAGCAAAAAAATGCCTTTTGCAAGGCCTGGAAACTACTGCCTAGAAGCGTAGAAAGCAGTCTCCTACTGCTCTACAACCCTTTTTGCCAAATTGTCTGCCAATTGATTCGCCTCACGGTAGCAATGAGTTGGATTTCGATTCTACTGATAATGTCTTGAATCTTGTTCAGAATTTTACTAAGATAGTAGCTCGTGTCTCCCTCTTTTTGAAGAGTCTCTATAATGTATTGGGAGTCCGATTCAAGAATCACTTGCTATACCCATTTTGAATACACTAGTCAAGACCAAAAAGAGCTACCTGGGCCTCTGCTATATTGTGATTTTGAGCAGTCTCTGGAGTAGAGAACGCCATGATAATGTTGCCATCCTCATCCCTAACCACACCTCCAAGGCCTGCCTTTTCTTCCCTTTGAATGAAGCTCCCATCAGTATTGAGTTTCATCCAATTGCTCTCTGGTTTGGACCAGCACACAACAATAGTTTTATACCCAAATTGTAGCCTAGTGAGAGTATTACAGAAAGAAATCCAAGGGAGCTTTAGGCCACAGTTTGGGTGTTCTTTGTTGACTGCCATAACTATGCTCCAAGTGATTTGTTGCTCAAGCCTGTACCTGTTAAATAATTTTTGATCTCCATACCTGCAGGCACAACATTCTTTCCAAAGATTCCAACAAATAACAATTGGAGAAATATTTAGAACTAGCTTATGCACTTCATTGGATGCCTTAGATGTCCACCATTGGTTAATGATATATCTAATAGAGTACGGGTGGAAATATATGCTAAGAGGATTTCCAAAGAGATTCCAGATGTACCTAGCACTTTGGCTTTCCACAAAGACATGATTAATATTATTAGAATTCGGATTTGTACAACAGTTACATCTGGAAACTATTTGTCTACCAAATTTAGCAATAACCTCATCAAAAGGCAGCTTATTTTGCCAAAGCCTCCACATCAAAAAGGACATCTTAAAAGGAGTAGCAGAGTTCCACATTTTTTCAAAGAAATGAACCTTTGGATTAGAATTTCTTACCTGATTCCACGCGCTTTTGTTTGTGAACTTGCCATTCTCCGAAAGAGTCCAAATTTTTTTATCATCTTTGTTTTGATTGCCAACAGGGATGTTTTGGATTTGATGAACCAGATGATCTGGTAGGAGCTCCTTTAATTTGTTGACATTCCATTGACCATCATTGATGAAATTCTTTACCAGCAACTTGGACTTCTTTGGATTTTCAGGGAGATGATTAGCCAAAGGGTCTAAAAGGGACCAATTGTCCCACCAGAAATTACAAGTGCCTGAATTAACCTGCCAAACAATATGATTTTCTGCTATTTCTCTCATTTTAAGAACATGACTCCAAGCGTGGAAGTTACTAGGAGCAATATTTTTGGAGACACAATGAGATCTAACACAATATTTATTACTAATGAATGTAGCCTAAATTGATGATGTGGACCTTATCCTCCACCATCTTTTCATTGCTAGCATATTATTAATGTCTTCCATTTTCCTAATACCAATACCTCCCTCTTCCAAAGGGCGTGCAAGATGATTCAATAAGCTCCAATGATATTTATTACGATCCTCAGAGGAACCCCACACGAAGTTAGCAAAATGTTTCTCAATTAATTTAAAAACTCCTTTGGGAGGGGACATAGCAGACAGAGAATAGACAGGGATAAATTGAAGGACACTCTTAATAAGAATAACCTTCCCCCATGAGACAACATTTTTCCTTGCCAGCCATTAATCCTTTTAACAATTTTGCTAATCATGTTATCAAAATATTCAGCTTTCTTCCTACCCACATACAGAGGATAACCAAGATAAGTAAAAGGAAAATTCTTGTCCATAAAGCCTGAGCAATTTCTAATCTTGTTTATCCTAGTTGCAGCAGTATTAGGAGCAATTAAAAAGTAGCTTTTATCCCTATTAACCATCTGCCCTGAGCTATTTTCATAGTTATCTATAACTTTCATAACCAATTTGATAGTTTTAGAACTACCACTACAGAAGATAACAATATCATCATCATAAGCAAGGTGGTTGATTTTAGGAACATTATGAGACATGGAGAAAGGGATGAAATCAGGGTTCCTGTATAAAGAGTTAAGAGATCTAGAGAGAACTTCAGCAGCAATTATGAATAGAGTTGGGGAAATAGGATCCCCTTGCTTTAATCCTTGGGAGGAGGAGAAAAAGCCATGTCTCTTACCATTAATGATAACTGAGTACCATACGTTTGATATGAGATTATGGACTAACTCAACCCACTTATCAAAGAAACCAAACTTTCTAAGGACAACATATAAGAAATTCCAGTCCATTCTATCATACGCTTTAGCCATATCTAATTTAATAATAACATTACCCCCGCTATTATTATGAGAAATATTGTGAATAATCTTCTGAGCTAATAGGAAATTTTCTGAAATTAGCATGTATTTAACAAAACCACTCTGATTTGAAGAAACTAATTTATGAAGCAATTTATTAACTCTAAGAGACATAATTTTGGAGATAATCTTGTTCGTAAAATTAGATAAGCTAATGGGTCTAAAATCAGAGAAAGTAGAAGGGTTATCAACTTTAGGGATTAAAGCTAAGCAAGTATGTGAATAAAACTTTGTCAAACCTTTTCCATTGTAGAAATCCTTCACAAAATCACCGACCTCCTTTTCTATAATGCTCAAGCAACTCTGAAAAAATCTACCATTAAAACCATCTGGTCCTGCTGTGCTTTGCAGACTAAGACTGAAAACTGCCTCTTTGATTTCGGCTTCATCTGGCACCTTGGTAAGCATCTCATTTTTCTCACCTGAAATACAAAGGGGAATATAATCTAGGATAGAGTTGTTAATATCAGGAGAGGGTAGATTAAAGAAGTTTTGGAAGTGTCTAACTGCTTTATTCGCAATCTTTTCTTCTCCCTTAACCCACCTCCCTCTACTATTTTTGATTCGGTTAACCTGTTGCCTTCTTCTTTTTTCTCTAAGTATTGAATGAAAGTAATTAGTATTCCTATCACCATCTTCGAACCACTTAATTTGAGACTTTTGTTTGAGCATAGATTCTTGAAGTCTAAGCCATCTAACATATTGAGCATGAACCCTATTGATATCTTCTCTACTCTTTTCAGAATTGACCTCAATGTCTATTTCTTCTAACTCCTGAATTTTATGTTCCCATTTGGATACATCATCATTTATATCACCTATTTCTTTTCTAGACCAGTGAGATAACCTTTTACTAAGAGTTTTTAACTTAGTTTGAAGAACCCACATAGAGTTCCCATAGACCTCTACATTCCAGGCTTCCTTAACCACATAAAAAAAACCCTCAATATTAACCCAATTAAGAAATCTAAAATAAGAAATATGCTGATTAATAGAAACTAAGTTCTTCATGAGGAGGGGTCTGTGGTCAGAACCAGTTCTGGCCAGATGCCTAACAGAAGATCTTTGAAATAATTGATCCCAAAGATCATTAACAAAAATCCTGTTCAGCCTTTTCCAAATTCTTTTACCAGGTCTTCTATTATTACACCAAGTATAATTAGAACCATTTTAACCTATGTCAATAAGGCCACAAGAGTTGATATAGTTTTGGAAATCCAAACTTCTATACAATCTATGCGGATTACCTCGGATTACCTCCTAGTTTTTCATTAGGATCCATGATAATATTAAAGTCCCCTCCCACACACCACGGGGCATCTATTAACATGCTATCATGCTCCAGATCTTGTCATAAGTCTTTTCTATCTAAAGAATTACATTTAGCATAAACGACAGAAATATAAATACCTTTCTGATTGAAAGCATTATGAAAGTGGATAGTGATATGTTGGTCACTACTGTTAGTGACTGAAGTATTGCTGTTGGTATTCCAGAAACACCAAATTTGACCATTGTTATTGCTGCAGCAATGATGGAACCCCAAGAACTTTCTATACCCTTCTAACTTATCACTAGAGATAAAAAGTTCAAAGATTGCCACATATTGAGTATTGTTAATGTTAATGAGTTTCTTAAGCATGTGTATGGCTTTTTTAGATCTAACACCCCTAATGTTCCAAAAGATGACACCAATCATTATGGTTGATTGGGGGGTTGTTTTCTTTTTGGTTCTTTTTTATAGAATTATTGGTTCTATTCCTATTCCTCTTACCATTTTTCCTAGTTTCACTTCTTCCTCTTCTTTCTTTCTATTGTTGATCTTCAGTACCTGTGATAGAGTTCTGTTCTTCAGTACCTGTGATAGAGTTCTGATCTTCTTTTTCCTCTACTTGATTGTTGATCAACTGCTCACTACTTTTACTGCTGGCCGTACTTATTTCTTCTTGGTTAGCGATTCTATTTTCCTCCTTCTCTTCATAAAGGTCTACAAAGAGTTGGAGTCCTGGCTGATTCCTTATCTCTGTAGAAACTGAAGATGAACTCATTTCCTCTTTCTGCTCGTTCCCTGTTGTGCCATCACATTGAGAAATCTGCTCTTTATTCTCCTTAGTAATATGCTCTTTATCCTCTTTCCTTTGCCCTTTCTCATACAAAATGGTCTTAGCTTTTGGGATTAGATTAATGTTTTGTTAGCAGTTAGCAAATCAATTAATAGCAATCAAGGATTTGTTCCGAAAAGAATAGTGTAACAACCCGGTCGTTCGTTCTGAGAGTTATAGCCCGTTTCCCCCATTTCTGCTTCTTTGAGTTGTATCGAGTTGGTAGGTTTGGGTCCGAAGTAGTTTTGGAGTGGAATGAGTCACTTAGTCCCTTAGTTAGAAAGCTAAGTTAGAAAAGTCAACCAGAAGTTGACTTATGAGTAAACGAATTTGGATATGGATTTTTATGATTCAGTTAGCTTTGTTAGGTGATTTTAGACGTAGAAGTGTGTCCGGAATGTAAACTGGAGGTCCGTGGTAGATTAGGCTTGTTTTGGCGAAAGTTAGAAATTTGGCGATTTTGGTCGGCAGTGGAAATTAGGTATCGGGGTCGGAATAGAATTCTGGAAGTTAGAGTAGGGTTGTAGTGTCATTTGTGACGTGTGTGTAAAATTTGAGGTTATTCGGACGTGGTTTGATAGGTTTCGACGTCGTTGGCGAATTTTAGAAGTTTAGAAGTTCTTAGGCTTGAATTCGAGGTTGATTTGGTGTTTTGGTTGTTGTTTTGGATGTTCCAGAGGTGTCGGGTAGTGATATATGAATTGTTGCAATTATTGGTTGAGATCCCGAGGGTCTCGAGTGAGTTTCGGATAGGTTTGAGTTGTGTTGCGTTCGTTTTTCTTATGTTTCGACGTCGTTTTTTCAAGCATAATGATATCATATTGAAGAAATGACCCCCAATTTTTTTTTATTGATTGAAACATTAGACCCGTATTGTACTTACGGACCCGTAACAAAATGAATCGTTGAATTTGGACATCGTACGAAGATTTTATGATCATTTTACTAAGAATTGAGTTGTAAGATTTTTCAGATTAATTATAAAATTGCCATTGACGGCGTATTTAAAAATCTGCACTATTTGCAAATTTTGAAACCAACACATCTCCTTCATTATAAGGTCAAATTGAGTGATTCAAAAGTCTAACTTGACTAGAATTTTACAAGAAATCTATTGGAGGCATAAAAAGCGAGTTTCAGGATTATTTGGTACGAGAAATGAGGCAAAATAGCTGGAAAAAAAAATATATAAAATAAGGATTTGTTCATTCGGTCATATTTTGAATTGGGGAGCTCGGATTTGAGCGACTTTGGAGGCGATTTTCACCATATGGATTGGGGTAAGTGTTCTCTACTCGGTTTTGATATATTTCATGAATCCATCTTCGTTTTTGGTATTTGATTGATGATTTCAAAGTGAAATTGAGGGAGTTAGGGTTTGAGTTTTGGAGAGTTTTAAGTGAGGATTTGAGGGACCAAACGGAGTCCGATTTTGATGAATTTTATATGGTTAGATTCGGGAGAGAATGATTTTATTATCTGCCATTTTTGAATAGTTTCGATACGTGGGACCGGGGGCCGGGTTTTGGCCGATTTCAGATTTTTGGCATATTTTATAGTTTTTATTGTAGAATTCGATTCGTTAGCCTATGTTGATGGTATTAATCTGATTATGGTTAGATTCAGAGTTTTTGGAGGCCGAGTCCAGAGACGAGGGCATCTCCGAGTAGGATCTTACGTTGTTGAGGTAAGTAACAGTTTTAACTCTGGCTTTGAGGGTATAAACCAGGAGAATTTGATATCGTGTGACTGTTCGGAGGTTATACCCACGCTAGGTGACGGGCGTGTGGGTGTATACCTCAAGGGATGGAGTCTTGGTCCGTCCCGTTAGGCCTCATGGCCATCATATGTGTTTACGTAGTTACTTGTTGTTGAACTTGCCTGCCTTCATGTTAGAGATCATGCTTAGGCTTTATTCATGCTCACATTATTTGTACTCAATCATAGAAATTATTGTACATGTTTACCTCAGTCTCTATTATTTTGCTGATATGTTGTGATACTTGATTTGGGATGTGTCCCCTTATTTGTTGTGCATTGTGAGGCTGGAGAGGTACATGACTGAGTGAGGCCGAGGGCCTAGTTGTGAGGGTATTGATACCATAACATGTGAGTTGTTCGCGTTGCACGTGATTTGAGCGTGCGGGTCCAGGTATTGATACCATAGCGCGTGAGTTATCTGCGTAGCACGTGAGTTGACCGTGCGGATCCAGGTATTGATATGATGGCACGTGAGTTGTCTGTGCTTAGAGCTTGGGATTTGGGAGCCCCTCTAGAGTCTGTACACACCCCAGTGAGCGTAGAGTGTTGAGTTTATTGAGTGTTGAGTGTTGAGTGTTGAGTGCTGAGTGCGAGTGCTGAATGATGGAGTGACATTGCCGTGAGGTTGCATTTACTTTTACTGTTGCTGCATTGTACTTGTTAATTTCTTTGTAGCATTTATTGATTTTTTTAATGGAATTTACCTGTTTATTTTAAATTTTGATAATAAAATAATTGAATTGTTTTACTTAGCTCGTCACTACTGCTCAGTTCCTTAGTTATTTCTGTTAATACTGAGTCAGTTGTACTCATACTACACCCTGCACTTTATGTGCAGATCTAGGTGAGTTAGAGATCGTTGAGTTCTGCAAGGTGGCTGCTAGCGTCCGCAGGGCCTTGTTACTCCTTTTGTCATTTCTTCTTTTGGACAGTTAGACGCTTTATATATCTTAGTTCATAGTTTTAGATGCTCATGATTTGGTGACTTCCCGATGTTTGGGGCTCGTTTCCGTATTTTTCTATATTATATTTAGAGTTGATTTAGTTTATGAAAAATTTAAATGTTGAAATGTTTTAGTAAATTCTTATAATTAAATTAGTAGTAACATTTTGGGGAATATGCTTGCCTTGTAACAAGATAGGCGCCATCACGACCATGGTTAGATTTTGGGTCGTGACAAATAACTTCCGTGTAAGTTTTTTTACGTTACTTGTCCGCTCCGAAACAATTTTTTAATTAGGTTGTACAAATACGGTAACAACTCTTCAGCCTTGCCAAGTTTTATGCTTGCTTGTTTTTTCAGATATGGGAGAATTAACACAATTCACGTAATAATTAGTCTCATTCCATAAGTCACATTACCAATATTTTCAATATAAAGTGGTAAAAGATACTGCTCAGTCAAAGCTTTGGAACATTAAAGTTTGGTCGAAAATTAAATTTGTCAACTGTTAGCTTTGTGTCTCATCGCATCCCCAATTCTGTATCAGTCTATTCCTCATCTCCATTCTTCTTATATTTTTGTTACATTGTCCTTATTTATCATTATCAGTTACTTTGTAATTCCCATTAGTGTTAGAGTTAATACAATTAGTTGGTTTGGTATATTATTTGGGTTGTTTCATTGGTGCTTTCATCCAAAGGTCTTCAACAAAGGACCAAATATTTCGAACTATCGATTATTCAGTTAAGGTCGTGAAGGATTCGTGGTAGAATGATATCGCTGAATTTCATTCATTATTACATAAGTTGGTTGAAAACCTTGCAACGAGTAAGCCTACTCCGGTGGAATTCCGACGATTTAGTGGTGAGGATCAAGAGTTATGGATTTTTCAACCTGAACGCCACTTTGAAATTTACGGCACATCAGAAAATAATAAATTATTACGCGCATCTATTTACCTAGAAGTTGAGGCGTTGGAGTGGTTCCGATGACTACTTCGGAAGAAGCAATTGACGGATTGGGAACACTTCGTTGCAAAGGTGCGAATTTGTTTTCATAAACAACATCTCAAATCGTCGGAAAGTCACATGGCTACGGCCAAGGATTATTCTACTGAAATTGAAGCCTAGATGTTCGTTGATATGTCACATGGATGCTGTTGTTCCAAGGCATATGCTACTGAGAGATCAGATATTGAAGTCCTTACTGATACAACAGAATCTGATTTAAACAATGCAAAATAAAAAGAGGTCCAGGTGCTTGATGAAGGCTCTCAAGGAAATGGCAATACGCACCAGTCTCATTCTGAGACCTTGCAAACCGAGGTTACTACTAAGGTTCTAGTTAATCATATCAGTATTTCTTCAAACTCTGCTCCCATTACTTCTTTAGTGATTTTAACTGGTCACAATTGTAATGTGACTAAACTGCTAGAACCTAAAAATAAAAAGGAGGAAAACGTAAGTGACAATGCAACTCAGGTGTTTGAAATTTCTCCTCTAAGGGATGAAACTAGTTGTCAGATTCCATTTACTAGCCAAGGATCTATCATGTCAAATACTATTGGGAGGTTTACTGGAATAGAATTTCCATTTGCTAGTGCTACTCAAAATATATTGGGGCACCAACATGATTCAGACTTACACATATGCAATTGGGTTGATACTGGACAGAAGCAACTTCATACTGGTTTGTTGATGTCTTTATCGTGAGAGACTGCTAGGGAGCAGCAAGCACATGGAGTGCTCGAGGCTTTTGCTGATGGATATTCCAAGCAGTTGAGATTTCAAGTCATTTCTCACTATTACAATGCCTGCAAAAAGCTCGGTACAATGCCACAGTTAATTCATAATCGTGAGAAGCATGAAATCTTCATAGTGCGAACTGATCTCACATTGCATGCACATGCTAAACACCCTGGTAAACCACACCTATTTCATGGCACAATTTATTTTGATTGCATGGGCGACGACTACAAGCCTCAATTTCAACTTCGTGCACAATTTGGAAGAAAAGAGACTAGAACAACTTTCCTCAAAATAGGTTTGCACCCCTTGTCGTTAATCATTTCAAGTAGCGACATTTTATTCCATGCCCAGACGCACGGTGTTTTTGTGAATGCAAAACAATATAAGAGGCCAGTTTATGCATTAGTCGTGCATAAGAATGAATTCTTTTTGTTGGTGGAAGAATTCAGAAGAGGGTGGTGCGATGTTGTCATTCTCAGAAATCAGTTACCTTGCAGCAAGCTTTTGATCGAGGTAGAGTTCAGCAAGAAACAAAACTTTATCTCTTTCAGGGCTGTGAAGATCATAACCCTACGCAGCTGCAATTTAAAGGAAGGTACCATGCCCCACAAGCTCTTCCATCAAGATATTTGGCTGAAGATCTAGAGTCAATATGGCACTATGATAAGTTACTCATTGTGATGAGTAATAGTCGTGGCTGCACATATGATTCTGTTACGCCGCAATCTCGATCCAAATTATTAAGTGCTACTGATGTGGTTATTATTGAGACCTATGGAAATTTTTGGTTTACATCAGCTTATCTTTGCCTAGAAGAAAAGGGATGTGCGTAACTATGTTCGCTTGGCAATTATTATTGAGGGTCGGCCCTATGCTAGATGTTTTACAGTTGGTTCCTTGGACATGCTTACTAGCTTTTCCAAAAGACTAGGTAGTGGTATCATCTTCTTGGTTCCAGAACAAATTTTAAGGAATTCGCTACTGTATTTTTGCTTACATGTTGCTCCTGATGTTTTGCTCTATGTTCGTGGATCATGTGCCAATTCCTTTAGTTTTTCAACCAGTGTTTCTGATGCTGGCCTTGCAATTGAGGATGCATATATATTGCTTTTGCCACAGAATTTGCTTCTCATGCGATAAAGTATGTTCCATTTCCTAAAGAAGAGTTCCCCATAAAGAAAAAGACGGTCCAGGATATTACATTGCATTATCTTGATGCTGCAAGTGATCCGCCACAAGGAGAACAAGATATATCGCCTTTTATGTGCCAGCTGATGGAACCTAGGAAAATTAAGTTTGATCATTTTGTCCTTAGTATCAAAAGATGGAGATATGTATTTTCCATGGCTATACTCTCAGTTAGGAAGCTAAGATTCCTTGAAAGGCTATTAAAGCTAGGGATTGGGAAAGGAGCTGTTCACATTGAGGTTAGACCAATTTATTTAGCCATTTCCTGTGCACTCATTTGCACTGATGAAGAAGTTATGAGCCACAACAATTCCTATACATCCATTTACATTGATGCAACAGTAAAGAGCCAGTACATTAAGCTTGTAGATGTTGCTCTGCCTTGCTTGTTCGCTGTTGACAATGTCAAGCGGATGTTGCTACAACTTGTGCTCTACTCGAACCTTGAGGGCAAGGTTATTTTTGAGGTAGGAGGTATTGTTGTGAACTCAGCGAGTCAGTCGGTGGAAGATATATTTTGAAATTTGGAAAATTATGTGTGGGACTCATTTTGAAGTTAGGCAGGTGCTCAGTGCGTGAAGGTGCATCGTGGAGAAACTAGTTATAAATATAGTAGATGGCGTAGTGCATTTTTATGGAATTTGTCAAGTGTTAGCTCTGTGTCTCATCTCATCCCCAATTCTGTATCAGTCTATTCCTCATCTCTATTCTTCTTAGATTTCTGTTACATTGTCCTTATTATCATTAGCAATTGCTTTGTAATTCCCATTAGTGTTAGAGTTAATACATTTAGTTGGTTTGGTATATTATTTGGGTTATTTCACATCCACAGTAAGCAACACCCAAAAACAAAGAGTAATTCTAGCACTTAAAAAGAACAACACAGATTTTCAAGGAAAAAATAATAATCATGAGATGCAAATAAACAAATACTAATATGAAGTGAACTCCAACCACCTAAATTCTTGTATTATATAAGAGAAAACCGATACACTGCTTGTGATAAATTTCAGCCAGAGATTCTTTTCTGTTTTGCTGAAGATACGACAGCCGCTGTAGCACCATGCTATAAAAGAATGAGGAGTTTTGCTAACAAAAAACCAACTATTATTCCTGCAGACCTTGTGTTCATAATTGATGAGAAACCACATAGTTTCAAATGCCCCCACCTATTAAAGAGACATTAAACTTGGGTGGAAATACATTCCCAAGAAAACAAAACAAAGAGTCAAATGTTGTTCTTGCAAATCATGTGTTCATTATTGATGATATCACACAATTTGTTTACAAGAGATGGGAATGACCTTGTGGCCGCTCCATCTAACGACGATTGTTGGAATAAAATTGACTATTCTTATATATTGACCCTCATGGGTCCAAACATGAATATCTGTATGTTAAGAGATGGTTTTAATGGGTCTGTACGTTCCCAAGAGGATGTGACTGTACGTTAGAAACCCTTTGGGTTCCTTACATTTTATAGTAAACGATAGGTTTCTTACAAGAAGTGTTTTAAAAATAGAAGAAAAATCCAAAAAATGGAGAAAAAGATAAATGAGATTCCAAGCCAAAGAGGCATGCCAGATCACCTTGCCAAGTCCCAGCTTTATATATATATATAACCTGGGACTTGGCAAGGTGACCTCATTCTTTCTTTTGATGAATACCTTTCATTTTCAGAGTGTCAAGGGAAGTAGTTGGGATTCAGTCCTGTAGTTTTAGCTCCAATAACCTTCAATAGCTGCTTAAGATCATGCCAACTCTTCTGATAAAATCTTATGGCGGTAATTTATTGTTACTAAAATGTACTTGTTTACCTAAAATTTGAGTAATAATTAAACTTGTATTGTGGTTTTAAGGATATGTGACTTAATTCAATACCAATTGATAAACAACGAATTTAATGGATAAATTGAACAACAAAATAAATCAAACCAGTGTTCTAGCAGTGCGTTCGACCTCGATTCGAGATGGTCTCGAGGTTGGATAACAAGAACAGTAAAGAAAAATAATGAATAGTAATGGGTGTTTAATGAAGTAGAGAGCAACGTATGTATTCTTTACCAGTGAATAATGATCCTCCTACAAATTAATGGGATACCCCTTTATATAAAAGGGAAATAAGGTACAATTCTAATAATGGAAGTAAATCCCACGATTGGCATCAATATCCGCTTGATCCGATCTATTCCGGGATTTTCGCTGTGATCTTTGATAGGTTGTTAATATCTCGCCATTTCATTATTATGCCTTACTCGAGGCCAGTCATGCTCGGTCTCGATCTTCAACGAACGCTTTGATCTCGATCTTTAGAGAACACTTTGATCTCCATGCTCCATATTCCCTCTCCGAGCTCGAGCCTGATTCATTACGAGCTTACCCTCGAGGCAGCTCCCATGCCTATGAAATCGAATATGCCCGATTTCAACCGTATACAGATAGTCCCCGCATTTCTTAGAGTAAAACGATAAGAAACGGTTTGAGCCTCGATTCTCTGACACCTCGATCATGACGTCATCTTTATGACATTAGCGACATAAGTGACTGAAGGGTCGCGTCCGCACAGTTCCCAAGGTCATTAATTAACGTCAGTTGATGGTCGGCCACCAATTCTCTCAAACCATCGAAGTGGCCATTATAAATAGATCGATTTCATAATCTTTTCAAACTTTAATTCCAAAACTTTTCTCCAAATCTCTACAAGCTCCTCTACTCTCTTCAAGTTCATTTTCTTTGCTAGCTTACGTTTACCAAAGCACTAATTCCGCCTTCTTCTTCCACAAACTTCATATAGCGATGGATAAAACGTCAAATACTGTCCCCCAAAAAGAAAAGTCCTCCTCATCGCGGCCGGCCGGTGACAAAATTCAGGTGGAGCCTTGTATTGAAGAGTGCGTTCCTGGGGCATTCGAGTTGACCTCCGATTTCAAAGTCGAAAAACCTTCCTCAGTTCATGGCCGATGCGAACCCATGTCTACATACATCTGCTCGATATTTGAAGACAATCTCGAGCAGGTGAAAAAGGACTGTCACTGGGATAACAAAGAAACGGTGATTCCTACCCCCCAAGGAGGACACCACTACCCATGTGAAGGTTTTTTTAAGTGTGTACACATACTCTTTCACATTGGGCCCCGTAGATCCTGTCATACTCGATTTTTAACGCCAATATCGAGTATTTGGCCAGATCTATCCCTCCTTTTGGCGCATTGTCATTTTGCTCAGATTCTTCACGAGCAAGGTCGAGGGGATGTCTTTCACCCTCGATCATCTGATCTGGCTATACAACCCTCTTGTTTATCGAGGCGGGTTGATAAGGCTTCAACGCGGGGCCACAAAGGTGTTGTTATCGATCATAGACGAGGACAAGGATCGAGGGTGGATGGGCCGGTTTGTCCGAGTTAGGACCTCCGATTTAATCCCTGCTGAGAAGTTCCATTCCCCGAGGAATGGAACATGAAGAATAAGTAGAACCTCATCAATAACATTGATTATTTGCTATGTTTTCTTTACCTCTTCTCATCTATTTTCTTTTTTATGGCGTAGCTTCCCCCTGGTTCTCTTGTGTAGTCCCGAATCTTCCAAGTTGGGTTTGACAATTGGCTTCAACCTCTATGTATGCTGAGCGCTCATGGCGCGATTTGGCAAGGGGTCGATGGGAGGCCAAAAATCATGGTAATTTCCTCTGTCTATGTTCGATGCTTTACATGTGAAGTAATTCTTCTAATTTTTCTTTTTTACTTGGTTTCTTCTCACACAGGTATCAGAGATAATGTCTTCATGAGGCCACCTCCGCCTAGGGAAGAGATGGTCCCAAAGCCTACAAAAGAGAAGAAAGGGAAAAAAGGCCTCACCTCCAGATACCCCAAAGCCTAGGAAAAGTAGGGCTAAAAAATCGAAGGCTGATCCTTAAGTCTTAGCTACCGATGTAGTCCAACAACTTCGGGAGGAGGACGAAGAGGGAGAGGATGCCAACTACCTGCTGGTTGCTTAGAAGAGGGGAAGCGCTGGTGCTCCGAAGACTGCTGAGCCGGTGGCTGTCAAGGAGGTACAATTTCGGACCGAGGAGATCTCAGAGGAAGGTTTGAGCAGGGTCCCCGAGTCTTCGGATAGTGATAACACCTCCCACCATGATGAACAACAGGCGGGTGTGCCCAAAGCGTCTAGTTTTGAGGACCTTCAAAGAGAAGAGAATGCCCCAAGTGACTCGCTTGGGGAAATTAACATAGATGACTCGCCTCCCGGCCCCACGTTCTCCGCGGAGCGGTTTCGAGATGGCCGATCTATGGGGACCCCCGATGTGGGGACGACCCCCGAGGGAGATGATATATTCTGTAGATACTTCGTGGGGGTCGATGATGTTTCCGACCTGGACACATCATTTATTTTTTATGAGGCTCAACGACTTCTGAACTAAGTAAGTTTTTTTCCTTGCCCATTTTATTATATTTGCATTTGCTCTAATTTCTCTAAGTCTGACTTCTTTCCTTTCTACACAGGCTTCGGTGCTCCATCGAGAGGCGTCTTCCAAATATCGAGCTACGCTTACCCGATTTGAGGCTGATCTCAAGAAGCTCACGGAGGAGAGAGATGGCCTCAAAATCCTCTATGTGCACAAGATGAGGAGATCAGGAGCCTTCGAGTCGAACTGACAAGGGCTCATCAGGAACAGACCGAGCTCATCGAACGTGTAATGCAAATTTTTGGGAGCTCGTTACATATATATTAACTCAACATTGGTGACTAACACTTTGATCATGCAGGTTCAACAGAAGGGCGAGCTGGTCAAGCAACTTCTGAGGAGGCCAAGATGAAGGAGACAAAGACTCTGGGGTGGAAGCAGAACATAGACCGTCTTGCCTTGGAGAAGGATGCGCTTCGGGCCCAACTGTCTTTGATTGAGCATCAACTCCAAAGTGTGAAGGAGGAGATCTTGGCCTGAGTCCATAAAATTGAAGAGCTCGAGACTCGGTTGGCCGCTAAGCTTGCAAGGGCCAAATCTGAGGCGGAGGCATTTGTGGCCTTTTATCGAGCCGAGGCCAAAGCTGCTAACATTCGGGCACAGGAGATCTTTGTTGATGCTGAAGTCAAGTTGTCGTGTGTTGTTGATCATGCCAGGTGCCAATCCCGGAGAGAGACTCTCGAGGAGGTACATGCTCGCGGCTTCTACCTCTCGGCTGATATCGAGAGTACGAAAGTTTTGGAGGACGAGGCCGCAACCTTACGCTTCAATGATGAAGACTCTGCGAGTGGACCTAAGAGAGGAGGAGATGTGTATGAAGCCCCGACGATGCGGCTCCCGAAGATGCGGCTCCCAAAGCGGACTAGGAACTTAGGATTTTTTCTTCTTCTGTGTTGTTTCTTTGTTTTTTGCGTAAGACCTTGTGTGGTCTTTGTAAATACCTCCTATATATAAAAAGTTCCTTTTTTTTCCATGTTGTCTTTGATTCGTGACAAATTATGCTTTGTTTTTGCCTTGTGAAATTTTTTGTTGCTGTAACTTCAATAATCGAGTGAACATTAGCTCGAACTCAGAGTAAAAAAAATCCTTAGTTTTTTAGTCAAACGAGGGCGAGTCCCCGAGCTCAATAATATGTTCGAGATTTTTATTTTGGATGGCTTGATAGAAGCCATCTGCATTGTTTTCATAACTAAGTTCGAGTAAATTTTGAACTTAGAATAGAACAAACCCTTAGGGTTTTTATCAAATAATGGGTAAGTTTCGAACTTATAGTAAAATACCCCTTAAGGTTTTATGATGAATTCTCGATCTATATTCAAGTCAACTTTATTCAAGCTCGGAATAATGGAACCTTTAGGTTCGAGTTGAGCGAGAACAAAGTCTCGAGCTCTAAATGTGTTGTCCCTTAGGCTCTTTTAGATTGGGTCGATATGGCCTTTAAAAGATGGCAATTATTTTCCCCTTTTGGCTTAAAAGACTTGGTAAAATATTTCTTTATGCCTTAGCATGTATTTTTTCCTCATTGGTGTTTTTGAGGGTTCGATGTCGATTGAAACCCCTTTGTTTTTTGTGCCTTAGCACATTTGTGTTAAGATAATTTGATACCTCTTAAGGTTTTTGGAGGGCTGATTTTTATCGAAGTTTGATTATTTTCTGAGGGTAGCCTTTTTTAACCGGGTTTTCAAAATTTGAAGGCCTATTTCTTATTGCGGAAATTCAGACGTCTTCGAGCCGCGTTATTTTGGCCATAGCCTTTGGGTATGCCTCTTGGGATTATTTCCCAATAACATTTCGAACTTGTTGGAAATGTTAGTCCCCGAGAATGACGGCTTTGGCCTATAGATCGAGGGGTGCCTCTTTGAGGTCTTATGAACTTGAGTTTAGATAACTCGAATATGCCTATCGTCGATGGCAGTCCCCGAGTGTTCGAGGGCTATTCGTACTTGGCTCTTGAGCCATTTCTCATAAAATCATAAGTATGAGGTTTGTATAGTAGAGAAATTTCTCCGTGACACAGAATATTTGATGAAGAAAGAATGCTTCTTTGAATGATTTATACATGCGTACAAGTTTTGCCATCGCGGATCGACTAATCTATATGGACACGGTTCACTCGACCGTTTAGCCCATTACTAAGTTTCCCTATCGAGGCCCCTTTGACATGAGGTACTTTTCTCGAAACATAACATCAGAGGGTGATGCCACCTAGTATTCGAGGTTGATTGCAAAGAAGCCTTGGATACTGTTGATAGTCCTCAGTTAGCACATAATTGTTGCCTCGTTAAAAACCTTTCCGGAAAAACCCATTTGGGATAAAAACCGATCTAAGGGAAAAAGAGTGCAACGCGTACTTTAAAACCTGAGGTCTCGATGTCTTTGATCGAACTCTTGCATCGAATATAAATGAAGAAGGGAGAAAGTCATACCTTAACAATAATATCGTTTGAGAAGTGATATGTTCCTGTTGTTTGGAAGTGTTTCGGCGTCTATCATTCCGAGTTTATAAGACTCTTTTCCGACTATATCGAGGACATGGTATGGTCCTTCCCAATTCGGGCCGAGCTTCCCTTCATTAGGATCTCGAGTGTTGATGGTGATTTTCCTTAGGACTGAGTCCCCGAATCTGAATTGGCAAAGGTTGGTTCTTCTATTGTAGTACCTTTCGATCCGTTTCTTTTGTGAAGCCATTCGAATGAGTGTAGCTTCTCGTTTTTCATCTAACAATTCAAGGCTAGTATTCATAGCTTCGTGGTTTGATTTCTTTGTTGCATGTCGAAACCTGGCACTGGGTTCTCCAACTTCGACTGGAATCAAGGCTTCGAAGCCATATACTGAGGAAAATGGAGTTGCTCCTGTACTAGACTTCGATGTTGTTCGATATGCCTAAAGGACTTACGGGTAGAATTTCTCTCCATTTCCCTTTAGCTTCATTCAACATTTTCTTCAGGTTTTGGATGATAGTCTTGTTCGTCGATTCAACCTTTCCATTCCCACTAGGGTGTTATGGTGTTGACAATATCCTTTTAATTTTGTGATATTCGAGGAATTTCATCACTTTGCTGCCGATAAATTGTTTACCATTGTCGCATACTATTTCTGCGGGTATCCCAAATCGACCCCCGATGTGATCCCAGATGACATCTATAACCTCTTTCTCTCTCACTTTCTTGAAAGCCTGTGCTTCAACCCATTTAGAGAAATAGTCAGTCATAAATAAAATAAACTTATCTTTAACTGGGGCCGATGGAAGAGGGCCGACGATATCCATCCCCCATTAAGGGTGTAATTGTGATAAATGATAAGAGGATGACATTTAGACCTTTGATTGAGTAATGATTTTGAGAACAAGGATTTCATGAAATGCATGGGATTAGAATACCCCCATAAGATGGATCACATTGGGATGCTATGAAATACAATTATTGGAGTATAGTATCGTCCCTAGGTGGATCAGGATAATCACTTCAGATATTCCCCGATGAGACGTGAGCCCTAGTGACGATATATTACATAAGAGGTTTCAAGTTATCAATGGTAGGTTATAGATCAACATTAAGGTGAATCAACAATCTGTCATTATTAAGATGAATAGTAATAAGAAAGCATTAAATAGCTTAGATTTATACATATAGGATAAGCGGTGAGAGATTAACTTGGAGTTGGGTGGCAAGACTCAATAATAACTAACCAAAGTAAAAGTTATGGTACAATATGACCTACCTAGTTATGATAAATCCATAAGCATATATGACTGAGGCTATGAAGCAAGATATAAAAATAGCCGTAAGTTCAACAAAGTACCAAGAAAAGAACTTTAGTACACCTATAGATTCCCAGAGGGACAGCTTGTCATAGTACTATATATGTTCACAAAGTAAATCCTAGAGATTGGTTAACATCTAATGGGAAAAGGAGATAAGAGTCGCATTGGTGCACATTCAAGGTTAGAATCTTACAGGCTGCATGAAAGAAGGTAGAAAGAGTTACGAGATTGGAAGGAATTCGACCACAAGTCGTGGTGTGAGAAAGAGGCCTAAAGGAGGGAATGCCCTAGCCTTTGGATTTATTCACCGAACAACTCCCTAGATGACAAAGAAAATATTGAAGTATTCGTAAGAGTTATTGCTTAAGATACGATAAGTGCATCAGCCAACATTCGAGGACGAATGTTCCAAAGGGGGGAAGGATGTTACACCCCATGTTTTCGTATGTGAGAGTACATCGTAAGTCAATTGATGTAAGCTCATAAATAAGATTATATTTGGAAGCATATAAAGTAAGTTAATAATGTTACCTTTGAGGTTACAAATATTTAAGATCATGAATAACAAGTACCAATAGGGTTGGAAAGCTTAGAAGCTAAACCAATTAAAGAAAATAAGTTTCGGTGAAAGTTGACGAGTTTGGAATGTTACAACATGTACTTTGGGGTGTGACTATGGTTCATTACATGATAAGGAGGTTATGCTATGAGTTATTTTTGTCATATGATAGTCGTGTGCTACGTTTTGAAGTTAAGCAAGTTGTGGAGCAAAAGTTGGCAAAGGTCTTCACAAATTACATTCATAATGTGCTAAGAATTAGGTCAAATGTAACTGAGATTTTCTCCCAATATACTTGGAATTATTGGATGATCTACCAACAAAATTGAAGTCTATGAGTCTAGTTTTTAATGCATTAAAATTTTCATCGATAAGACATAGGAGTAGAGAGATATTTGCAGTTTCGCGAGACTACGCAGACATCATAAGTGAAAAGTAGGTGGAGCACTAGAGCTTTTTGAGCAATACATTTCATGTGTTATATGAGGTCTTATTGGGACATATTATATACCAAATTGAAGCTCTTGTAATATAGATTCCAACTCTCTTAACCTTTCATTCATACGACATCGGGATAAAAATATATAAGCGTCAGAAGATGGACCAATCGTAGGGTGCCAAGCTAGCACCTCTTTGACTTTTCCAAAGTTGATATATATAAGTCTTAGGTCGGCTTTCTCTTCATTTTCAGCATAAAACGACCAGAGAACACCTATAATAATAACCTCAAGCTATCTTCTAGGGTTTCAAAGACGATGATCATCCCGGGCATGAAATCGAAAAGCGATAACATCAAAATGATCCCTACGACGTAAGTGTCATTATACCGCCTCTCCTTTTTCTTTGTAGTTAGAGTTTTGGAAGGTACTTCATAGTTAATAAACGTCTAATATCTGTATTTAAGTGTTTAAATATCAAGGAATGTTGATAATTGTGTTTCCTAATAGTTAGAACTCACGGGACGGTGATCGGAAGCCGTAAGTTCGAGTTATTTGACTTGTAGCGGACTGTTTTGTCGATTGTTTTGTTTTGCTGTTGGGCTTCGAGTTTTACTACTGTTTTGTGGAGTTTTGGAGGAGGAAGGGTTTGGAGAAACACCATATAGATGTAGCGTTGTGGGCTGGTCGTTCGTTGTAACATTTCCGGGTCGTTTGACACGACTACGGTGGCCGTCTTATGTATGAAGTGATTAGGTTGTGTTTGGACTGTTTTGGGAGGCTCAATATGATTATTATTGATGTTGTTTGGGATTTTTGGTGATTGTTTTGACTTGTGTGAAGTCATATATATAGGGGAGGTGCTGTCTGTTTCATCGTAAAATAGGTTGTGGTCGATACATAAAAGTTATGACGCTTAAACGATAACGATAGTGCCGTTTCTCTTATTGTATATTAAAGAGTTGTGACATTTGCGTAGCTTGAGGTTGGGGCAGTATATACAAGGTATGTGAGTCTATCCCTTTCCTTCTTTTGCACGACTCCGATTGTACATAATGCAATGAACGAGCTTCCAAAGATACTCTACTCTTAGAAGCTAGCAGTACTTACATTGTTTCCCTTCTTATGGAACAATTGATGTTGAGGTTGCTTCTCTTATTCTTATGTTATCAATGTTGTTGGTACTTCCTGATTCTTATAAGATTCTTGATGAAGAGTTAATCCTAATAATGTGTACGGAGAATATCGACCTTACATCACTCCGAAAGGTTCAGAATATGATTCCATTGAGTCCTGCATGCATTGTATATATACGTATCTATTTTACTCTACTGAGCCGCACTATAGTCGTCCGGGTATGGAACCTATTGTGCAACCATTGATCAGTTGGGTTTACCGAGCTCCACATGGCTGGGTACGATATGATGATGATGATGCCCACAGAGGCGGATGTTTTAAAGGCTTATGTATATATATGTATGTATCACACATTTCATGTCAGTAGACCTCAGAGGTACTCGGATGTTACAGGTTGTATATTCTTTATCCCCATTTACATTACTGTTCTTACTTATATTTTCCTACCTTACATACTCAGTACTTTATTCGTACTAATGTCCTTTTTATTTGTGGACGCTGCATGTCGTGCTGCAAGTCCTGATAGATAGGTAGACGCAGCTCCCTCACTACAATAGGCTTTCCAGTTCATCGATTATATGCGAGATCCTTTCTCCGGACTTGCCGTGGTCTTGGTATGCATTTTTGTTATAGATATTATGGGTATGTCGAGGCCCTGTTCCGGATATGTTGCATTACTTATGCTCCTTTAGAGGCTCATAGACAGGTGTCGACTCATGTATAGTTTGGTATGCCTTGTTGGCTAATTTTTGTTGTATAGTCTTTCATGGCAGCGTTGTAGCTCGTACCCTTTATGTAGTTTCTTAGCAATCTTGACATCCCATGTGATGTATGTTCATGATCCATATCTACCATTTATATTGATCTCGTTATCCTTTAAAGATAATAAGAAGGTTAGATAAAGTTTACGTTGGTGCTCGGCAAGTATGGCCCGGGTGCTAGTCATGATCCTCCAGTTTGGGTCGTGACAATCCTGCTCTAATGACTTTGTGAATTAGTGACTCGGCGCCGGAGTGGTTCCCACAAGTGCCTTCATGGACCTCTCGTAGGACATAATCGGTGTCTCCTAATGCCAACCACACTGCCAATGGTCCATCGAATGTCCTTCTGTATAATGTTCTGTCTTTGGCTAAAGTGACACGAGCAACTTTAGTTCATAGGGCCCTCGATTATTTAGGGTCCGATGGGAGCTTTCAATTCTTCAAGTACTCGATGTATTTATTCCTCCAGTCCCAGGTTAAGCTTGTAGAATTTATTTCGGCATGTCCTTCCTCAATCACGGATCTCGAGAATCGGACGACAGTCCTTGAGTTGATCTCATCTTCCTCGACCGATGACCCTAAATTCGCAAGTGCATCGGCCTCACTGTTTTGTTCTTGAGGTACATGTTGTAGAGTCCATTCCTTGAAATGGTGCAAAGTTACTTGAAATTTGTCCAAATACCTTTGCATTCTATCCTCTCGAACTTTGAAGGTTTTGTTCACTTGGTTCACCACCAGCAAGGAGTCGCACTTAGCTTCAATGACTTATTCTCCCAAGCTTTTAGCTAGCTCGAGACCTGCAATCATGGACTCATACTCGGCCTCGTATTTAGTCAATCTAGAAGTTTTGATGGATTTCCAATGTGGGCAGCTTCAAAACGATGCCTAGTCCGTACCTCTTCACATTCGAAGCATCGTCTGTGAAAAGGGTCCATACCCCCGATGATGTACTTGATTTCATTAAGAGTTCCTTTTCAACTTCAGGTATGAGGGTTGGTGTGAAATTGGCCACGAAATCCACTAAAATTTGAGACTTGATAGTCGTTCGGGGTTGATATTTGATATCGTACTCACTGAGTTCGACGACCCACTTGGCCAATCGGCCCGATAGTTCGGGCTTGTGAAAAATATTACGGAGTGGGTAAGTGGTTAATACACATATGGGGTGACATTAGAAATATGAGTTTAACTTCTTAGAGGCGCTTATTAGTGCAAATGCCAATTTCTCCAAATGTGGATATCTAGTCTCTACTTCTCCCAAGGTTCGACTTACTTAATAAACAAGAAATTGCGTACCTTGACCTTCTCGGATGAGTACACCACTTACCGCGACCTCGGATACTGCCAAAATACAAGTAAAGTTTCTCGCGGTTTAGCTTCATGTTATATTTCCTTAAGATCTCGAACGTTTCCTGCAAATGAGCCAAATCGTCCTCTGCGCGCAGGGACTTAACTAGCATGTCATCAATCTGAAATTCCATTAAATTACCTATTTGTTCCTCAAACATTTTATTTACTAGGCGTTGGTAAGTAGCTCCTACATTTTTTATCCCGAAGGGAATTACATTATAACAATATGTTCCATACTTGGTGATAAACAAAGTCTTTTCTTGGTCTTCCGGGTTCATTTGAATTTGGTTGTACCCGGAATAGGCATCGAGAAAAGTAAGGATCTCGTGGTCGGCCGTGGCATCGATCATGCAATCGATGTTAGGCAGTGTAAAGGTGACTTTGGGACATGATTTGTTTAAGTTCTTATAGTCTACACACGTTCTAAGTTTGTTCCCTTATTTAGGGACTACAACTACATTGTCTAACCATTCAGGGTATTTTACCTCCCAAATGGACCCTATTTTGAGAAGTTTAGTTACCTCGTCCTTTATGAAGGTGTTCTTTACCTAGGACTGGGGCCTTCTCTTTTGCTTCACCAGTATGAACTTAGGGTCCAGGCTTAATCGATGCATCGTTATCTCCGGCGGGATTCCTGTCATGAAATGGGACCATGCAAAACAGTCTATGTTATCAATAAGAACTTGGATAAGCTATTTCTTGAGTTCGGGGGTTAACCCCATTCCCAGGTATACCTTTCGCTCGGGAAAGTACTCGATCAGTATGACCTGTTCCAGCTCTTCGACCATTTATTTGGTGGCATCCAAATCTTCGGGAACAACAAAGGTTCGAGGGGTTAGAAAATCCTCCTCTTTTTCCTCTTCTATTACCTGTTTCTCCGATTCGGTCGAGGTTGGGGGGTGGTGATTGGTATTTGGATTCTTGTTTACCTTTGATACTCAATCTTTTCGAGGTTCATAGTGCCCATAGTAATAGGCTTCTTATTACTCTTGCATGTTCGATTGCTCTTCAACATCTCGCTCCTCAACTGTATCTCTAGCCATCGCAGAGTTAGGGTACCAACTTTAACAGAGAAATTTCGATGAATCTCTCGATTTTCAGCTGAAACAAAAGTGAAAATCCCTAGATTCACTCGATTAAGGCTCTGATACCATGTTAATTCTCTCAATTATGGAGAATTCAAGGAAGAGGAAGACGAGCGATAGAGAGAAGAAATGAGAGAAAAGAGAGGATTCTGTTATTCCTGTACAAAACAGTTACATGTCCAAATACACTGTATCTTATTATATAACTACTAACTAACCATTTACAAACTAATCTACACTAGTTAATTATCTTGACCATGGTTAGAAGTTAACTGACTAGGGTACATCTGTACAAGTAGTTAATTCCTCAACACCCCCCTCAAGCTAGGGGCAATGAAGATGTTCTTCATCCTTAGCTTGGATAACAAATGACGAAGCTGAATGATAGAAAGAGCCTTGGTAAGGATGTCAGCTTGCTGTTATGAAGAAGGCAAATAGTGAATATGAACAAGCCCTTAAAGCATCTTCTTGCGAATAAAGTGACAAATCGATGTCAATGTGTTTAGTGCGTTCATGGAAGACTGGGTTCACAGCAATTTGGATGGCAGATTTGCTATCACAATGAAGGAAATAGGCAACTGAATATCGACTCCCAACTCTTGAAAAGGACCAGCAAGCCACACAAGTTCAGCAACAGTGGCAGCAAGGCTACGATACTCTGCTTCAGCAGAACTGCGAGAAATGGTAGAATGCTTCTTGGATTTCCAAGAGATGGGAGAATCACCAAATTTAATGAGATAGCTAGTGACAGAGAGTCGTGTAACAAGTCATGAATCCCAATCAGTATCACAGTAAGCAGTCATCGAAGAAGAAGCATTGGAAGACATAAGAATGCCCATACCAGGGGAAGACTTGATGTAACGAACCAAACGAACAGCAGCCTCCATATGTGAAACCTTAGGAGAATGCATGATTTGGCTTAAATGCTGAACAACATAAGCAATATCTGGACGAGTGGTGGTGAGGTATAGGAGCCTACCAATTAATCTTTGATAGACACTAGGATCTGGAAGTAGATTATCAGAAGTAACACCCAAATGTTGATTAAACTCAAATGTAGTGAGTTTGGTATTAATCTCAAGAGGAGACCCAAGGCACTTAGCCCCAGACAAACCTAAATCAGAAATGAGTTTTAGTGAATATTTCCGTTGGTGCATGAGAATGCCTTCTTTGCTCCGAGCAAATTCAATACCAAGAAAATATTTGAGTTCACCTAGGTCCTTTATTTTAAAACTCCGTTGCAGATTAGATTTGGTTTCTTCTATCAGTCCCAAATCATCACCAGTGATGAGAAGATCATCAACATATACTAAAAGGACCACAGTCATCCCACAGGAACTCTTGGTAAAAAGAGAATAATCAAGATGACTTTGAGTGAAACCAAAGGACAGTAAGGCAGTAGTAAGTTTCAAGTTCCATTGACGTGAAGCTTGTTTGAGACCATACAAAGACTTGAGAAGACGACAGGAAGAATGCTTTCCAGCATTAGATTTGAAACCAGGGGGCAGACACATGTACACTTCTTCATGAAGGTGTCCTTGCAAGAAAGCATTATAGACATCCATCTGGTGGATAGTCCAATGCTTGATAGTAGCAATAACAATGACAGTACGAACAGTCACCATCTTAACAACAGGAGAAAAAGTGTCTAGGTAATCAAGACCCTCCTGTTGACTATAACCCTTGACAACTAAGCGAGCCTTAAACCTTTCAACCTCCCCAGTCGACTTATATTTGATTTTGTAAACCCAACGACATCCAATTGCCTTCTTGCCAGCTGGTAAAGGAATAATATTCCAAGTATTGTTATCCTCCAAAGCTTTGATTTCAAACTGCATAGCCTCAACCCAGCGAGGATCCTTGGCTGCTTGAGCATAAGAGGCAGGCTCAATGTCAGCAGAGAACTTAGTAAGAAAACTTTGATAAGTAGAAGAGAGTGAGTCATATGAAATAACAGCAGAGATTGGATGAGGACAAGCCTGAGTAGCAGTAGACTTATTAGGAACAATGAAATCTTTCATCCATATAGGAGGTTTAAAAATACAAGTAGATTTCCTAGTTTCTGAATGTTGTACAGGAGATGGTACTTGTGAAATTGGCTGTGTGGGAGCACCAAATTCACATGGGGCTAATTCCAAACTAGAGGAAAAAGATTCTGATTCTTCTGCAGGAATATGATCTGCTTCTGGATTTGAATACTAAGGGGAATGAACTGCAGGAGAAGTAGCTGGAACATGAGAAATGGGAACAACAACATCTTCCATATATGGCTGAGGAATACTGGCAATATCTGGGAAAGACATATCAACACTGTGTTGTGTAGTTTTAAATGGAAAAATGGACTCATTAAAAACCACATCTCGACTAATGAAGATCTGCTGTGTTTCCAGATCAAACAACTTGTATCCCTTTTGGAAGACACCATAACCAAGAAGAACTGATTTGATAGCCCTAGGACTGAACGTGTCTTGCTTTGGCAAAGTAGAAGCATAACCCAAGCATCCTATCACTCTCAGTTGTAGGAAACAAGGTTCCCTTCCATATAGCACTTCAAAAGCATATTTGACACTCATAACAGATAAGGGAACTCTATTGATGATGTATACAGCTGCCTCAATACAATAGCCCCAAAACTTTAAAGGCAGACTTCCTTGAAACTTAATGGCTCTAGCTGTTTCAAGGATATGTCTATGCTTTCTCTCAACCACCCCATTTTGTTGGGGTGTATATGGACATGACCTTTTGTGTATAATACCATAAACATTAAATAGATCTGCACATGTAGAATTAAAAAACTCTGTGCCATTGTCAGACCTAACAACTTTAACATGCTTTTCAAACTGAATAAGAACCATGAGAAAAAAAGACTTCAGCAAACATGAAACATCAGATTTAACCCTCATCATAAAGGTCCAAGTCCATCTAGAATAATCGTCTACAATAGTGAGAAAATAATGCATACCATAATGAGTAGCAATGCTATAAGGTCCCCATACATCCATGTGTAATGTCATAGGCGGCTTTCCAGCCATGCCCCACGACCCCTTAGACGCGCCCCATGGCGTCCTAGCAAGCCTCCCAACGCCTAGCGCCACGGACGGCCTCGTGGTCTTGGCCGCACCAAGTGACCAGCGCGCATGTGCCTCTGTCGCCCCACCAATTTCCCTCACTAGCGCCCAGCCGCAAGCAGCTGCCAACAGCGCCGCGCGCGCAGACAATGTTCGCGTGCGCAAATCGTGATGGCTGAGACAAAGTTGCTGCCAACGGACCTGTTTATACCTTTGTAGAAAACTGAGTCCTTTTCTCTGTAAATATAGAGTAGCTTTATTCCATGTACTTTCATTATGTTTCTCTAGCGTAGTTTAGTCTACTCATGTAACTTTGGTTTATTTTTTTTAAGCATTATTAGGGGGTATCAAGCATTCAAAACTTTCTACCAAGCAATTCTCTGTACTGGTGTCTCTACCCCTCGACACCGCGTTGCCTTCTTTTGTAATAGCTTTCATTATTGCAATCAAGATTTTATTTAATTCTCATTTCTGTTCTCTCAAATTGTTGGCATTGGTTTTCCTACACGGCACTGACAATCTCATCTAGCGTGTGGCGAGGACCTCATTTGGCAGACAACAACCACCCTGACATCGGTTGATTAGCCTTACGTCGCCCTTCCAAAGAATCTCAGGAAGGTGCCGCGTAACAATTGGTATCAGAGCCTAGGCTCGACATCGGACGAGGGAACGCATTGGCATTACCACCATTTCTGACCATGGTGACTCATGGGTACCGCATTGCGGTCCTTGAGAAGACGGTTGACGTACTACGACCCATTGTGGATACGGTGCCGGAACTGAAAACCAACCTACTGCAAAGGTTGGACGACCTGGACCGCAGAATGGCCCAGGCCGAAGTTGACATAGGAAACATGAGTGGCGACTCTGAAGGAGACCGGCAAACGGAAGCTACTGAGCAGCCAAAACTTTTGATAAATTCGAGGGCCTCCAACAGGAGTGCGCCGAGAATTTAGCCCACAGGGCACAAGAGGCAGACAGGATAACTGCCATGCAGCAAACTATCAACAACTTGACAGGCCAGCTAAATGTTGTCAATGCTGCTCTACAAGGCTTGCTTCGAGGCGGTGGAAATCAAATCGGGGCCGCTGTGAACCCCGCTCCCTTGGCACAAAAGCTGAAAATTCCTGAGCCAAAGCCATACAGTGGGGCTTGGGAGGCCTANATACGGGAGCTCCGCCAAACCAAATTAGTGCAGGACTACGTGCGAGAATTCTCTGCACTCATGCTAAACATTCGCGACATGGAGGACAAGGACAAGCTCTTCACTTTCCTGGAAGGGTTGAAACCTTATGCTCGCATGGAGCTGCAAAGACAAAGGGTTGATACCCTTCCCATGGCAATTCAAGCAGCGGAATGCCTTGGGGACTACCAAATGGAGACTCGGGAGGTAGGCCGCAGCCGCCTGTTCGAGCGGGTTACAAAGGGGGCCAGCCTACCAATGGTGGCCCTAACAGAAGTGGGGGAGACCGGAGCGCAGGAAAATCTAAGGCTCCCTCCTCAGGCAGCAACAATGTTGCATCCAACAGCAATGGCCGGGGGAGAAAGCCACCCTCAGGGTGCCGTCATTGCGGTGGGCCACATTGGAATAATGAGTGCCCACATGCACAGATGAATGCCCATCAAGCTTATGATGATGGGGCAGATGATGATGAACAGATCGAAGCAGTCGGTGCATTCAACGCCATTGTAGTTTCTGTTTCTGAGGCATTAGCGGGAACCAGTGCTGGTATCCGCAAGAAGACAAACCCCCGCTCAGTCGCCAAGAAGGGGGTAAAGAAGAAGAATAAAGGGACTCCTCCTAAGCAATATAGGACCTTGATGTTCGTTGAACTGAGGGTAAACGGCAAAACCATTCGAGCGATGATAGATACAGGTGCTACTCACAACTACTTAGCCTCAACTCAGGTAGAGCGTCTTGGGTTAGTTGTGGGAAAGGGCCGGGGTCATGTCAAGGCTATTAACTCACTTCCTCAGCCAGTAGGTGGAATAGCCAAAGAAGTACCGGTGAAGATGGGGCCTTATGAAGGAAAGTTCACCTTGCACGTGGTGATCATAGACGACTTTGAGCTGATAGTGGGACTGGAATTCTTGAGGCAGACCAACACCATGCCCGTACCATATGCGGACATGCATCTGATGATGGGAGTAAACGGGGCCACACCCTGTACTATTCCGTGCATATCCATGAAGATGGCCGCAAAGAACATCTCGGCCTTGCAATTAAAAAAGGGAGTCAAGAGACATGAACCTACATTTCTGGCTACCCTAAGCATTGAAGAGGTAGATCGCTCATCGGGTCCACTTCCTACGCCCGTAAAGAAGCTACTACTGGAATTTGAAGATGTCATGCCACAGGAAATGCCGTAGCGACTTCCGCCTAGGCGCACTGTGGACCATGAGATTGAGTTGGTGCCGGGTTCGAAGCCACCTGCCCGGGCGCCTTACAGAATGTCACAACCCGAACTCATCGAGCTTCGGAGACAATTGACGGAAATGCTAGACACAGGGATCATTGTACCCTCCAAGTCCCCACATGGTTCCCTTGTGCTTTTCCAGAAGAAACATAATGGTAGTCTACGCCTCTGCGTGGATTATCGGGCGCTGAACAAAATTACTGTGAAGAACAAGTACCCTATTCCACTCATGGCAGACTTGTTCGACGTATTGGGAAGTGCTACGGTGTTCACAAAAATTGACCTGAAGACAGGGTATTGGCAGGTCCGGATTGCTGAGGGCGATGAACACAAGACGATCTGTGTGACAAGATATGGGCCGTTCGACTTCCTAGTTATGCCGTTCGGCTTGACTAATGCCCCAACCACATTTTTCACCCTGATAAACCAGGTCTTCCGAGATTATATTGATGAATTTGTGGTGGTCTATTTGGATGATATTGTGGTCTATAGACAGACACTGGAAGAACACCTGGAGCACTTGCGGAAGGTTCTAACCCGATTGCGAGAGCATGAATTGTACGCAAATCTATCCAAGTGCGCCTTTGCTCAAAAGCAGATCGACTTCCTCAGGCATGTCATTGAGGAAGGGCGGATCAAGATGGACCAACAAAAGATCCAAGCCATCACAGATTGGCCGCCACCCAAGGACATCCACGCCTTGAGGTCATTCCTTGGCCTATGCAATTTCTATCGGCGGTTTGTGAAGAACTACTCTCTCATCGCAGTACCATTAACTGAACTCCTCAAGAAGGTCACGCCTTGGGATTGGGGTCCTAGGCGAGCGGAGGCCTTCAATGCATTAAAAGCGGCTATGTCTAGTAATCCAGTCTTGGCCCTTCCTGACTTGGCCAAACCATTCGAGGTGCAAACAGATGCTTCTGACTATGCTCTTGGCGGGGTATTACTACAAGACGGGCATCCCGTAGCATATGAGAGCCGAAAGCTGAAGGATGCAGAACGGCTATGCCGCCCACGAGAAAGAATTATTGGCTGTCGTTCATTGCTTACGCCTTTGGAGGCATTATCTGCTTGGATACCGTTCGTGGTCAAGACAGACAACACAGCTGTTAGTCATTTCATGACCCAGCCGAAGCAGAATGGCCGACAGGCCCGATGGCAGGAACTCCTAGCGGAATTTAACTTCAACCTGGAGTACCGAAGTGGGAAGTCTAATCATGTGGTTGATGCGCTCAGTCGCCGAGCGGACTTAGCATCGGTGTGCCTACTCTCCACCCTAAGGGGGAGCGAAGTAGCCACCACCATTAAAGACCAGATACAGGATCTACTCATCAAGGATCTCGCTACACATTATTTGGTTGATCTAGTAGGACAGGGCAAGACTCGCCAGTTCTATATGGAGGATGGTTTCCTGAAGGTAAAAGGGAACCGACTTTATGTTCCAAAGGGAGGAGATCTGAGAAGAACTCTCTTGGCGGAATGTCACGACACTCTGTGGGTCGGCCATCCCGGCGAAGAACGCACCATGTCGTTGCTTCGCCGTGCATATTATTGGCCCCAAATGGCCGACGACATCGCGCAGTATGTGAGGACTTGTCTAGTATTGCAGAAGGACAAGTCCGACCGCTTGACACAAGCGGGACTCCTGGAACCTCTAGCTATTCCAAAGAGACCTTGGGAAAGCGTGTCTCTGGATTTTATCACCGGATTGCCCAAGGTTGGAGATCTCACAACTATCTTGGTTGTGGTGGATCAGTTTTCGAAGTATGCCACCTTCATTGCAGCACCTCAATACATATCAGCAGAAGATAGCTCGACTCTTCTTCTCTCATGTCGTCAAATATTGGGGTCTTCCCAAAGACATTGTTAGTGATCGCGATTCACGCTTCACTAGCAACTTTTGGACCCAACTATTTAAGTGCCTCGGGTCAAAATTGAGTCACAGCTCAAGTTTTCATCCACAATCCGATGGCCAGACGGAGCGGTTCAATGGTATGTTGGAGGAATATCTCCGCCATTTTGTTACTGGATCGCAGAAGGATTGGGTGAAGCTTTTGGATGTTGCCCAGCTGTGTTTCAATTCACAAAAGAGCTCCAGTACAAACAAAAGCGCTTTTGATATTGTTACCGGGCAACAACCGCTACTCCCACACACCGTGAATGCACCAAACATGGGAAAATCTCCTCGTGCTACTAGCTTCTCAACATAATGGAAGTGTAATATGGAGATAGTGCGGAGCTATCTGGTGAAAGCCCAAAAAGAGAATAAAGAGGCATCCTGATCAGAATCGTCGCTTTGTTGAATGCCAAGTAGGAGACAAAATGATGGTCAAAATCCCAAAGCGGTACTTATTTGCAGGGGTCCATGACCCTCGCCTGTTGCAAAAATATATTGGACCTTTGTCCATTGAAAGACGCATTGGGAAAGTTGCATACCGGGTGGATACCCCAGCTTGGTGGAACATCCATCCCGTCTTTCATATTAGTCTATTGAAACCTTTTCGGGAAGACACGGAGGATCCTTCACGGAGCCAACTCATAATACCTAGTATTTGAGGCCCCGGTTCAACCGGGAAAAGGCGAGCTGAAGCTATTCTTGATGACCGGGTAATTCATGCCTCCAGGAAGGATCACCAAGAGTTCTTGGTAAAATGGAAAGGGTGTGATGCAGAGGAGAACACTTAGGAGAGGGGAACAAACCTCAAAGCCTACAAAAGCCTGATTGAAGATTATTTGGGAAGTAAGGCGCTGAGGACGTCGCCAACTCAGGTGGGGGAGAATGTCATGGGCAGCTTTCCATCCATGCCCCATGACCCCTTGGACGCGCCCCGTGGTGTCCTAGTAAGCCTCCCAACGCCTAGCGCCACGGACGACCCCATGGTCTTGGCCGCACCAAGTGACAAGCGCGCATGTGGCTCTGTCGCCCCACCAATTTCCCTCGCTAGCGCGCAGCCGCAAGCAACTACCAACAGCGCCGCGCGCGCAGATCGTGATGCCTGAGACAAAGTTGCTTCCAACGGACCTGTTTCTACCTTTGTAGAAAACTAAGTCCTTCTCTCTATAAATATAGAGTAGCTTTATTCCATGTACTTTTATTATGTTTCTATAGCGTAGTTATTCTACTCATGTAACTTTGGTTTATTTTTTTTAAGCATTATTAGGGGGTATCAAGCATTCAAAACATTCTAGCAAGCAATTCTCTGTACTGGTGTCTCTACCCCTCGACACCACGTTGCCTTCTTTTGTAATAGCTTTCATTATTGCAATCAAGCTTTTATTCAATTCTCATTTGTGTTCTCTCAAATTGTTGGCATTGGTTTTCCCACACGGCACTAACAATCTCGTTTAGCGTGTGGCGGGGACCTCATTTGGCGGACAACAACCACCCTGACATCGGTTGCTTAGCCTTACGTCGCCCTTCCAAAGAATCTCAGGAAGGCGCCGCGTAACAGTAATAGCTGAAATGGAGCAGTAGATTTGCTAGTATGTGTAGGAAAATCAGCTCTAGTCTGTCTAGCAAGTGGATATACATCACAATTATTCAAGCTACAACTATTTTTATTCTTAAAAAAAGAAATCTTCCTCAAAACAGCCATAGGGATATGGCCTAATCTCTTATGCCAAATCTCTGAATCAGAGATGTGTTGAACTGCCAGGGATTTGCTTCTAACAGATGAACCATTTCTTGTGTTTGTCTTCAACACATATAATCCATCATAGGGGTGGGCATTCGGTATTTCGGTTCGGTATTTAAGAATTTCGGTTCGGTATTTCGGTATTCGGTTTATCAATTGTGTGTACCAAATACCGTACCAAATTAGTTCGGTACGGTTCGGTATTTATTATTTTGGTTCGGTACGGTTTCGGTACGGTTTTGGTAAAGTATTCGGTTTATGAATACCAACGCAAATATCCTCTTTATACCCTTCGCCAAAAGAGCACATAGAGTAGAAAATATCTTTTGGCAGGAACAAACGATAAAAATTAAGAAGATGCAGTAATTACTAAAGCTAAAACATAATAGAAAGTGAACTAACACCCAAAATGCCTTAAAACGCTACAAAAGCTGTTGCATTTAGAAACAGCTCTATAAACGCTACAAACGCTACATCACATTCACTGTGATTCACAGCAGTCTAGAACAAGCACAAGAAGTACCAACTAGGAATTACATTGGGCTGGGCTTGGGGCGACGGGAAATGGGAATTACATTGGGTTGGACACTATGTGTGTTAGTATAGGTAGGGTCCAAAAAAATATATACTTAAAATTTCGGTATATTCAGTATATTCGGTATACTGAATTTTTAAAATTGTAATACCGAAAACCGAACCGAAATACCGAAAAATTAATACCGAATTAGACCGAAATACCGAAATAACCGAACCCGAAATACCGAATTAATTCAGTTCGGTTCGGAATTCGGTTTTTCGGATTTTATGCCCACCCCTAATCCATCATGCTCCCTACCAATCGCCTTCAGCCTCCCACTGAAGAGCTCCTGGAAAACAAAGAAATCTGGATAAAATGTTGCACAACAGTTCAAGTCTTTTGTCACCTTTGATACTGACAAAAGATTGAACTTAAAATTGGGCACACGCAACACATCCTTAAGTAGTTCACCTCCTGGCATCTCACAGTCTCCAATATGAGTAATTCTAGTTGTTTCCCCTGTTGGCATCTGTACCTGCCCTGAGGTCCCTATTTCAATTCCATTTAACAATAACTGGTTATTGCTAATCATATGATTAGTAGCACCAGTGTCAACAATCCAACTAGATTCCTTTGTAGGGACAGAACTAGAAGTACCTGCCATATGTGCACCAGGTAAGGATGTAACCTGCCATATTTGCACTAGATTATGAGAAAGTAGACCTGTTGTTCAGCATTTGTAAAATTTGATTATACTGATCTGGTGTGAATACAGGAGGTTGTGGCATCATTGGCTGTTGAACAGATTGTGCCTCTTTCTTAACCAAATTACCACAGATAGTAGGCCCTTTCCTCTTGGATTTGAAATCAATTGGGTACCCTATGATTTTGTAACAATTCTCCTTGAGATGCCCTTTCATATTGCAATAGTCACATTTCATAAGTTTGTAGCAAGTTTCCCTGGTATGTCCTCTCATGTGACAGAAATCACATTTAGCAGTATAGTTTCTCCTCTGCTTCTGATTATTATTCCTTGAGGTAAACAAGACTGTTGGTTCCATAGACTCCATAGAAACATTATGGCTCCCAACAACAATCCTCTGACTCTCATCCTGTAGAATCATAGCATATGCCTGGTTTACAGTAGGTGCCTTGTTCTTCATTAAAATCTGGCTACGAGATTGACTATATCCATCATTCGAGCCCATCAAAAACTGCCAAAGACGTTGATATTGTAGATGTGCAAGGTGTTTTTTCGATTTGTCACAGTCACAAGGAGGTGGTATTATCGAGTCATATTCATCCCATAAATCTTTCAATTTCGAATAATACACTGATACTGATGAAGTTCCTTGTGTTAAAGTAAAAATTTCTTTATGAAGATAATACATTCGTGAAGAATTCACCTTATCAAACCTCTCACGAAGATCCTCCCAAATTGCTTGGGCATTTGAACGAAAGAGGACTCCATTCAGTAAATCACGGCTCACATTTTGCATCAGCCATGATTTAACAATCGCATTGCAACGATCCCACACAGAGTTGAACCTTGTTCCAAATACATCTCTAGTGATAGATCCATCCACAAATCCCAGTTTATTTCGTGTTAACAACGAAACCTCCATAGCTTGTCTCCAAATCGTATAATTCTCCATTCCGATTAGTTGAAATGCCAGCGATAGTGAATTCGGTCCATCTGAAGGATGCAAGTACATCGGGTGGTTGTAATCAATCACAATCGACTCTTGCATGTTCGATTGCTCTTCAACATCTCGCTCCTCAACTGTATCTCTAGCCATCGCAGAGTTAGGGCACCAACTTTAACAGAGAAATTTCGATGAATCTCTCGATTTTCAGCTGTGACAAAAGTGAAAATCCCTAGATTCACTCGATTAAGGCTCTGATACCATGTTAATTCTCTCAATTATGGAGAATTCAAGGAAGAGGAAGACGAGCGATAGAGAGAAGAAATGAGAGAAAAGAGAGGATTCTGTTATTCCTGTACAAAACAGTTACATGTCCAAATACACTGTATCTTATTATATAACTACTAACTAACCATTTACAAACTAATTTACACTAGTTAATTATCTTGACCATGGTTAGAAGTTAACTGACTAGGGTACAGTTGTACAAGTAGTTAATTCCTCAACAAGAACCAAATGAATGGTCATAGATCTATACATTGATGTCCTTGTATAGTGGTTTGGTCTGATCTTTTTAAATACCGAACCAAACGAATAGTAAATTTTTTTTAAAAATCACATCAAACCAAGTCAAAGAACATATGATATCTTTTTCCATAGGTTTGATTTGGTTTTCAATTTTTCTTAAACATATATATACCTATTTGTTATAGTAATAATATTAATATAAAATTTTAAAATTCTTGATCCGCCACTAGTTGAGTAATACGGGCATTGTAACTTGCTTCTCAAAATCTTGTAGCGTGCTTTTAGCAGCTTTAGTGAACATCATCTATCTAATCATGAGAGGTGAGATATTTAATCATGAGGGTCGTGTATGAGACCTTCTCGCAAACGAAATGAAAAACTATTTCAAATACCAATATCGCTTGCACAATAATTGGTCTTAATTTTTTTTCAAATTCTCAATAATAATCACTAATTTTCTTTCAGTTAACGTAGCCTCTTCTTATTGCATGTTCTTTTTGCCAAGTAAAGTGATATTTGAGAAGTTAAACCGTGAATGTGAAAGCTAAGATACTTAAGGAAAATATATTTCAGTTATCATTTTATCTAAATTACGAGTTAAAATTCAGATTAGATAAAACTTTAGATAACTTCATAAAGTGATACTCATATTTCTTAAAATTTCTTTAAGCAATTCATACATATTTTATAGAGTTTTCTTGAGATATCTATTAATATATAAAAAGAGAACCAAATCCATGAAATCATGCCAAGTGTCAAAACAAAATATCAACACCTATAATGCTTTAGGACAAAACTCCAATAATTTTGGAGATTCAAAAAAATATAAAATATAAAATAAATAGAAAAAATTAAATTATTTTAAACAATTAACAAGTTCAGTTATTAACATCATGGAAACCAACGTTTTTGGGCAGTTACTTTTTAAAACTGAAAACTAAAAAAAATAATAACTGCAATTTCAAAAAATAGACTCCCATGTTTTTCATTAGTTTTATTTAATTTATTATAAACCTAAAAGTTATAAAAAAAAATTGCCATAGAATTTTACATAGAAATAGTAATAAAGCAAATAAAAACACTCCACGATTGATTGTACTCAAACGTGGGCTACAAAATTCTAAAGTAACTCAAACACTCTCTCCCTCCTACAAACTAAAAGGTAAAAAACTACAAAGGTAAAAAAACTCAAACAAAACCCACGTTCTGGACTACTCATCCGCACTTTCTCCCTCATATATGATTCTCCTCGTATGTTTCTTAATCACTAACTTTGTTTAATGTGTGGGCCTTGAATTTCTATAATTTCACATTTCCTGCTCAAGGTATCCGTAGTGATTCCACATTCGTGCACTCCGGAGTTCAATTTTGAATTGCTAAAAGTTCGTCGGTCACATTACTGTTTAACCATATGGTTATGGATTCGAAATCATGTTAACTTTGGTAATCTCAGTAATGGTGAGATTGGTGTTGATGCTGCTGAGGAAGAAGAAGAAAGAAAGAGAGGAAAGAATAAAGAGGGAAAGACTTCGATACATTCAAGGTTGGGTTTAAGACTTGGGCCTCAGACAAGTCAAATTTTTGGGCCTAGACATCTTGGGCCAATTTCCAAAACAAAACAAATTGGGCCGTCTGCCCAATTTACACACACACAGCATCAGACTTTGGATCCCAATCTGGATCCTTCCATTCTCACATGTGTTTGTTAGAAAGATACCTTAGGTAGTTAGTTTGTTATTCTTCAGCCAATGATAGATAGACAATTGTATAGGTAACATTGGCTATTATTTTTTCTTCAGCACAATAATCTGTATATATATGGGTAAACAATCAATGAAATCATCAAGCAAAAAATTCATTCAAACATTCTCATTGTCTTATTCCTTTCTACAAATCATCAGTTCATAACTTCATCTAAAAAATGTGCTCTTTTTTTATTTGAAAAAGTGTGCATTTCAATTTTAATTTATTTACTTCTAATTAAGTAGGTTTTCTTTGTTTTGTATTTTTACAGTATTTTACACAAAGTGGATATGTGAGATTCTTCTAATGTGATCGACGAAGGGAATATATATTCAGTAATAAAGTATGTTCTAGTTTGCCTATTGTTCCCTTTATTTATCCAATTTGGGTATTATTCTTCTCATTCTGCTATAGTTTTATAGTAGCAATATTTTTGGATCTTCTTCTATTTTTTCCTTTGGGCTAAACTTTTTTCACGCAATTCCTTTTCAAGAGTAAATCAAATTTTCTTTTCTGGTTGGCCTACGCTTTATAGACTCCCAGTAATTGATTTTTATTAAGCTTTTTGCTTTGTTCATCGCATATGTGTGTGTGTTTTTATGTATTTAACAATGGGTCATTTTGAACAGAATTAAATGTTTATTTTCGTTGACTAGAAAGATGATACATGCTCTGCCGTACAATAGTGGAGCAAACGTGCTCTATTTGCGATATATATTTTCATAATCTCCTAATAATGAAATTATAATGTCTTTCAATGCATTATGATAATGGGAGATTAACGTGGGGTCTCGATCTAAATATATATATGCACAGATGTAGGCACGCTAGACATATTATATGATTTTGCATTGCAGGATGTGCTCAATAGGATATAGTTGAAGGTTTACCCTCTTGTGGCAAAATGTGAAAAAATATGGCATCTTTATGTCTGCAAATAATCTAACTGAGTTAGACCACAATCATAGGCATGTTAGTTTTTTAATAGGCATTATCATTATTTTCACAGCTTGCATACCCCAAATAGTGAAAGTTGACTCCCACAAATAGAAAGCTTTACAATTTAACTCAGAAAGACAATGCACAACTCTTTGCTCCTTCACTTGCTGCTTTATGAAACCTTATTCAATTAATTCTATAGCTTTGAAGATATATTGGCAAAGGAGCTTCATTATCCATATTCTGTTCTCTGAGATCTAAAATGAAAGATTTAGGATAAGTTCCTTTTGATGTCTAACAGATTGCCGACTCAGTCTTATCCTTCTTCAATAAGTTGCAACCGTAATGGTCTCTTTACTCTTTTATTAATCATAAAAGCTATTCTTCTAAAACACATGACACAATTTTATCAGTTAAGAAATCTAGTGTGCATTTGGTCAGTAGTTATCATTCTTATATCTCTATATCATTTTTTGGTTAGATGCCTTCTCACACTTTGCAGTATTTATTCTCAACTTGAAGGTACACATGATGAGTTCATAAAGTTATGAATTGTTCAAGTCGCGACTAATGGGAAAGAAGCTCCTTTAATTGGAATTTACTCAACTCAGGTAATATCTCTTTGTGAAACGTGTGCTTTTAAGGACCATAAAATACTGATTGAAAATGCACATTTATGTTCGTGTGTCTACTTTTCTCTCGCAAGCTTACACAGTCCATTACAAACACTTGCTTAACATTCCCAAACTGATAAGTTTGTCAAGTCCTTATCTTTAAAGGAAAATCATGAAAAATCTTACATATTTTGGCATATAGTAGTAGCACAAAATATGATACAACTATAACTTTAGAGAAAGTATGCAAAAGATTTAGGACGAAACCAAAATTACCATATATCATTCAGCATATTTGGTATGTATTTTGAGTTCCTTTCTGTTAAAATAAAGTTGTATTAATTTTAAAATTTTCTAATACCCTTTTCGATTTGTTACAGGTGGAAGCTATTACAGTTGGCATAAGTCGAACACATTTCTATTTCATTTCTTGATCTTGAGAAGCATGAGATATCAATTTCGTGATGGTCAAGAGCAATAAACTAGAGGTGTCAAAGTAAATTTGGATCACATCAATTCTATAAGTAATTAATTTCTAACATTTTTGTTTCTTCATTTTGATAGGCGAAGGTTTATCTAAGAATGATAAAGCACAAAAAATTGCTTTATAGTATTGGCGAGAAGTGATCACGCTCAACTATGTCTATTAAAAGACTAAGCGGGCGTTGCAAATATAATCTGGGGTATTATGCCCAGAGTCGAATCCCACAAGGATTTAACGTATCAAATGTCGTCTTTCGATCACTAGATTCTCAATAGTCAACTTTCTCAAATTTTGTGAATATCACTTTGTGTCGTTTTTACTACTACAGCTGAACAGAAATAACAAGGCTAAGATTAACTAACAAGACGTTGTAAATAATTGGATTAAAGGTCTAAGGTTATGGTTTCCACCGCTAGTGAATTTCCTTCTTGGATACTTCCTATAGTTTTGATTTAGTTGTCTCTATCAATCATGAACGCTCCAGCTACCACAAATCTCTCTCAAGTAATTATGATAATTTACTAGACGCACTCTCTCAAGTTACCCTAGCTAGATTGCATTACAGTTCGCTTTAGATTGCACCCGAGGTATCGTTATCTCTAATCCAACCTCTAAACCCTCGGTTTTGACTATCGCCTATACTCCCGGAGTGGTGTTGTTCAAACAACTACCTAAATATGCACTCTCTCTCAAGTAGATACATAATAAATAGGCACAACTAATTGAGGGCCCTTCAATCAACTACAACAAGAACGTAGTTGAATAAATAGAGATTAACAACCAACCAAAACTATATTAATTATCACAATAAAGTCATCCCCCAACAGGTTCCACCAAAACCATAGATTAAAATATTTAGCTACTCATAACAATGATAAAGACTACAAAAGAATTCATGATCAAGGATGAAAGCACAAAAGAAAGAGATATGGATTGATGCCCAAATTGCCTCCTTGCCTCTTGCCCTTACTTTTCTTGTTCTAAACTCTAAACCTTGATAAAAAACCTCTATTGGACGAATTGAACCTTTTATAGTTTGTGTGAAATGGCCTTGAACTTCCAAAAACACCCTCCAACTTGTAATTTCCGCGTCTGGACTAGCGCGGGCGCGCTAAGCACGCGCTAATGCCCGCGCTAGTTGGGTTATTTACTGCCTCAGGTTATCTGGACTAGCGCGGGCGCGCTAAGGTCGCGCTAATGCCCGCGCTAGTGGGGTTCTTCACTGCCTCGGTGAGGTTTCAGCCTTTAAATCGCCCATAAAATTTCCCATGGCCTATTCTTCTTCAATTTTGCCTGGATCACCATCATAAGTCCTCATTATTGTGTTGTACTCCTGTGAAACATAGAAATCACCATTAGAGCCAATTTATCATCATTTAGCACACTTAAGACGGTGAAGCATCATTAAGTTAGGATATAAATATACACTAAACTATACAAATTTAGCCTATTATCAAGAAGCTTTAAGTAAATTATGTATGTTGTTATCTTGATTTTCTCTTTGTTTGAAACACATAATGTGTGTCGATTATGTATGTAAATATATGAAGAGCAACAAGACCCGAATGAATAACAAAATCAGATTTCTTTCATGCTCCTTTGTGTCAACTATATTATTCGAGTAAAATTTTATTATTTTATTTTATTATTTTTACTTTCCGCGCAATGCGCGGGTACGAATACTAATTATTAAAAAAATGATAAAACGGTTCTCTACTTTTTGTACTATGTTTTTATTTTTGTTAATAATGAAGTTTTAGCAAATCCGCCAATTCAATTTATTTGAATTTTTGATGATTGACTTTGTTTATACGAAGAGCAGAAGAAGGTTGATACTGTAATTAAAAAAGATCCAGAAAAAAAGGGAGAAAAATATGAGCCACGATGGATCCCGCGATCTGTCAAACGATGTCAATCAACGTATATCGAATAAATTTCACAAATTGTCATATAATTAGATTTTTTCTCATCAAAGTCATATAACTATATTTTTCGCACAAAAATATAGAACTTTCACTAACTCACACAAAAATATAGTGATGTCACGACCCAAATTCCCACCTTTTAGGCTGTGACTGCGCCTAACGTTGAACCCGCTAGGTCAGCCAGCGTATATCTTGCAATAACAACTTATAATCATTTAACACGAAATAAAATGTTAGTTCGTCAATTTCAACCAATTTCCAACAGAATCCTGTAAGCATTTCTTAATAAAAATAACGAAACTTTTAAAAAAAATGCGGAGAATAAAGACATGACAAACATGAAATAACGTAAAACTTTCCAAAACCGGGGTGTCACAATCTCACGGACTAGCTACTGGTATACTAAATACAAGTCTTGAATGAAAATACAACACTGTCTTGAAAATAAGGAGAAAGACAATGAAGCAGTAAAGGAAAGAAGCCTCGGGATCCACGAACGCCACTGTATACCTCGAAGCTCTGACGTGGACTGAAGGTATCTCCCTCAGAACGCTCCACGGGGTCCGGTAGCAGGGTCTGCACAACACAAGGAAGTGCAGTGTAGTATCAGTACAACCGACCCCATGTACTGAGTAAGTGCCAAGCCTAACCTCGGCCGAAGTAGTGACGAGGCTAGACTTGACATTAACGATAACCTGTCCTATTCTACAGCAGGTAACAGGAAATAACACAAGGCAGGAGATAAACCGGCAAGTAGGGGATACGGGAGCAGTAAAGGGGGACAAGTGGAATAAAACAGTCACATCGACAGATAGAAGTAATCCAGAGAAACAATCCAACATAATCGACAACGAAACAATATAAATGTCGGAAAAGTAAACAATGGCACGGCATCACCCTTCGTGCTTTTACTCTCTTCCTCACAATGCAATGTAATCAAATATCATGGCACGGCATCACCCTTCGTGCTTTTACTCTCTTCCTCACAATGCAATGTACAATGAATCATGGCACGGCATTTACCTTCGTGCGTATAATCAATAAAATCATGGCACGGTATTTACCTTCGTGCTTATAATCAATAAAATCATGGCACGGCATCACCTGTCGTGCTTTACACTCTTCCTCACTATGCAATGAAATAAAATATCATGGCAAGGCATCACCCTTCGTGCTTTACACTCTTCCTCACCAAACAATATCAGATAAATGGCAAGGAGTACA